>PVJI01015013.1:0-42425 GCA_004026765.1 Micronycteris hirsuta | reverse complement strand
AAGTTTGTCTGAGAAATGAATGGATTTTCTTCCCTATTTCTCACATGGATGCTGAGTGAATTAGTGGCTGTCGGAAATAAATCCGAAGCTGTAATCAGCTTTTGTTAGCACTTACATCTATGCTCACCTTCCTGCTGAGTTAAACTGATTCAAATCAATTCAAAGATTTTCAAGATTCAAATAAACTGTTCAATACATCCAATCAACAAACTCAAGAAAGCAAGCTAGTTCCCAGGCAGGTGAATTCCAGCCTAAGACTGATCGGCTGAGGCATCGCAGGCAAAATATCCAAGGCTGTGCGTGCGCGTGTGTGAGGAGGGACAGAGGAAGGCACAGGGAGCTTGAAAAAAGTACTGTGAGGTCCTCTCTCCCAGCAGTGGCATAAATGGAGAGCTTCTTTTGGATGAAGAAAGTGGAATTTTACACGTCGCGTTTACATTTTTTTTTTAAAGATTTTATTTATTTATTTTTAGAGAGAGGGGAAGGGAGGGAGAAAGAGAGAGAGAGAAACAGCAATGTATGGTTGTCTCTCACATGGTCCTCACTGGGGACCTGGCCGGCAACCCAGGCATGTGCCCTGACTGGGAATCGAACCGGGACCCTTCGGTTTCCAGCCCGTGCTCAATCCACTGAACTACACCAGCCAGGGCTCGCGTTTACATTTTTATGTAGGAAGTTTCCTTGCCCATAATGTCCAATGGTTATGCTTCCTCCCTACTCTGAGAAGAGGGACGGAGGGCTCCTCCTCCCACACCACCCGTCTTACGGACACCTTCAGAGAGCAGTTGAACAGCCTGTGTTAGAGAGCTGCTGGGAATGCTTATGTTATCTTCCAACGCGTTGGAATCAAAATCATTAATACACTTCTTGATAGTCTTACCTCAGAGTCACAGAGCCTTTTTAGACTCAGAAAATCTGAGCTATTGTTATTTCCATTGAATGATTAAAACAACTGTGACAAAAATGGCAAATGGTTTATCTGAAGCCATTTACCGAATCCTGCGAAGAGCCTGTCTACAGCTCACCCATGACCTACAGTTCCTAACTCTAGGTCTCCTAGCTTTTATGCTCTGTACTGGTCATCTCACCTGGGAGAAGTTTTGCCCACCAGGGGACGTCAATGTCTGAAGGTATTTGGGGTTGTCACCACTTGGCATGGGGATGTGAGGTACTGCTAAACATTCCCGTATGTACAGAATATCCCCACAACCAAAAATTATCAGACCCCACGTCTCAGCACTACTGAACTGAGAAATCCTGCTCCCGGTGAAGGTTCCACCTCTCTTTTTAATGCAATCTCAGACAAATGCAGTTACCGGTTCAGAAGCTGTTTTTCTTTAAAGTGACATGTTTCCTTTTTCACCATTTCAAGGAAAAGGAGATTTAATTGGAGCAAATCTATCCATTAACGACCAAGTGATCAAGACCAATGCCGATGTGAAGGCTTTAACCTACTGTGATCTCCAGTGTATCATCCTCAAAGGACTCTTTGAAGTACTAGACCTTTACCCAGAATATGCTCACAAATTCGTGGAAGACATTCAGCATGACCTCACGTACAACCTTCGAGAAGGTCATGAGAGTGATGTAAGTAGCACCTCTAATTAATGTTGAGACCTAGTAACATGGAGCTGGAGATCATTTCAAAAAGTGAAGCACATTGCAGGACTTCACTCTATAAAGTCTCTGAATGTATAAAATATGACTATTTAGCCACTGGTTGAGCAATTAAATAATAAGCTGTAAGTCAAACCTGAGGTTTGTTATCAACATTCTAGAAAGTATAACGACTTCTCTTTAACTCAGTTTCTTTCTTGTTCATTTTCATGTGCTTATAATTAGAATCAATTTCAGTGATACAATATGTAACTAGAGATGTGCGATTCCTCCCGATAAATTTCCAAACAGACTATATGGTTCAGAGTTTGCTGTGTTTGTAATTGCTTACTGCTCCACTTACATGATTAACGTGAAGTTTTCCTAAGAATAATCTTTTTTGTTATCTGGTACTAAAAGTCTATCTTAAAATGATGGAATATGCATAAAAGGATTCAAGTCAAAGATTTTCATACTCAAAGCATAATGAACTTTTTCTGAAATTACATATTTGTGGCATGTTTCAGTTTACACAAACAGCTTTCCTGTCAAAATATGTACTATCCCCCATCCTGTGATTAAGTGGATCGTGAACATGACTTCATTAAATGTGTAAGAGAGATAAATGATTTAATAGCAATGATTGTGGAAAGGCAAGCCAGAGCATGCACAGCATTCTCTAACAACAAAAGCAGCCTTGTTCTGCTGACTTGAGCTTCGTCCCAGATATTTGCAATACTCAATTGCTTTCCTGAGGGCTTAAGAAACTAACCAATATTGTGCAGACATTTTGTTAGTCGTCAATATTCTCCACTTTGAAAGGTAGAGAAAAACTCCAAATTTTGTATATTACTTCATCTGGGTCAAGGATATCTGGTGAAAGTCAATACATGGATGGCATCCCTATTTATTGGCATTGCTACTTATTGGGAACCAATTTGTACTAAGCAGTCGGTATGTATAGAACATCTCATTTAGGGTTTTAAATGACTTTTTAACATGTCAATCCATTTTTATGGAACAGAAAGCTGTGCAGAATGGTTAATAACTTGTATGTGACCACAGGAATTTGTAGGTGGCAGGGACTGTGTATGAGCACAGGAATGTGTCATTTTAAAACCTGTACACTTTCTACTAGTTATGTTGTCTCTTCTTGAAGACACTTTTGATGTCTTCTCATTCAATACTTCAGATTTTCAAACTACAGATGCCTTTGGGCTCTCCATTACAGCCTAATGTGAAAGCTGTTTTTGAAGAATGGAGGGGAGCTAGGGGACAGAAGCAGCCAAAGGGGAAAAAGAAGTGGGAGAAGAGAGAAATGGCCAACACTCCTCAGCACGGACAAATGGAACACACTGGATGTCAGCCCCTACTTTCTTTTTATGTGATTGCTTTTGGAGGACTCTTATTTTTTATCAAATTTTATATCCTTTTTTTTTCTATTTGCTGAAACATTGATCCCAGTGATTTTAAAACTTTAATATCTGAATTGCTTATGGGACTGTTTTCATTATTTGTTACTTCTTTTGTTTTTTTTTTTATTTTTTTAATCATTTGGTCCCTTTCTACTGGCAGTTTTTGTCATTTTGTTTAAATGTACATGTGGCTTATGAAAGAGTGTTTATATTCTTCCCTTCCCGAACAGGATACAGTTTTCTTTTGGCAGGCAGATAGTGCACCAGCAAATCACTTTCATTTTGCCCATAGTTTCTCTTAGGCTTTGTTAGTCTGATCTAGTCTTTTCCAGGATATGAGCTAAAAACCTTGGATGTTTCACAAGGCCCCTTCCTGGCTCTGCTATTAAGCTTCCCAGTTGCTGTTTTCTTCTGAGTTTCTTGGAGACTACCCTGTGCATGCTCAAGTTAGGAGCTGGCTAATACCTCACTGATGCACTTACCCCGTCTTTGGGATTTTACTCCTCCAATCCCACATGCTTTGGCATGCCTGAACTTCATCCTCTCTTCTCCATCACTAAGATTGCTCCCTCCTAGTTTACTTGATTCAACTTCACAATGAAATAGCAAATTCCCTCAAAACCATACCTGGATGAATACGGTGCTCGCATTCATGTGCTTCTGTTTATGAGGGAGCACAGCCCTTCAAGTCTAACCTAGTTGTCTGCTCTCTAATGCTTTCCAACAGTTATTTTATCTATTTCATCAAGCTTTGAAATTATCTTTTCTTGAAGGGTTAGTTCAATATAGTTATTTCAATACAGCTGGAACCAAAAGTTTAGCTTCGTTTCAGAGGGCTTCCTGTGAGCTACACTTTTAAAGGCAAATGCAACTGAAGCTTATCTCTGAAACCTTTATTGTTTTGTATTTCCTAATCTTTAATCACTTGAAACTTCTCTGCACATATCTATGTAAGATCCTGGGATGTTATGTCTTCTAAAAACTAGGTAACTTTGGACTATCCTTCCCCATAGTTCCATGCCCCGGGGGAAAAGCCTTGTGCTCCAAGCATACTATCACTTTTAGGGGAGGGTATAACGTGATGGTGACCTGCAGGTGTGGGCTCCTGCTGTCCGTCTGCAGCTTGGAGCTGGTATCAGACCAATGTGGGGCCCAGCTCTTTTCCTGAATTTTCATGTAAACACACACACAAAAATATGCGACCACATGGAGTTTTGGTGGGTTGAAGCCTTTGTTGAAGGTTGGTCAGTGAGTTCTAGGAGGAAAAACATTTGCATAATACCAATGCAATAGAAATAGAATTTGCATAATATAAATGTCACTTTTTGTATATCCTTATTCTTAAAAATCTTGAGGCCACTCTGCCACCTTGTTTAGCCCTCTGTCTCTTTCCTCCCTCTCTTCTATGCTCTCCTTTTATCCCCAAATTCCCCATTATTTCTGATACATATTAGCGTAACTATCTCTTTGGTTGTCTGTGTCTTTCTAATTGTGCCCTCCAGATGTCACCTCGTTCCCCAAGTAGGTTATAAACTATCAGGTGACATGGAGAATTACCAGAACATCTGGGTAAAAAGAAGACTGATAGTCGACCCATTTTGAAATAAGTACCAAAAGCATTGTAAGAAATAGTCCAAACTAAAATATGCCCGTAGCAGTAAGATATGACGCCTACAACTGTGATAAATTACATAACAACAGTATGACAGCTCATCCAATTCTCATAGGAAAAATAAAATCTATAAACTATTTTCTAAGTTTGTGGAAAGACTAGCTAGCACAGTTTTGACTTCATGTTAATTTTGTATTTTATACACCCAGTGTATTTTCTATAATTGCCCTTATTTATATCTCCTGAATGGTCATTATGGCATAGATTAATTTAATTATTTCTCTCTATGCAATTTAGGAGAAATATGCTTCACTGCTTCTCATGGTAAACCCTATAAAATGTACTTTAGCACAAAATCATCTATTGCTGTTTATAAAATTTAGTCTGCTTTATCATAAGAATTTTAAATTTGTGATAAGCAAACAAAGTGATTAAAGTATATCTAAAATATGTTTTCGAAAATTAATAATGCTAATACACTGAAGCTCAGATATTGGTATGGCTACATGTAAACATCATGTGTGCTTTGCAACACGATAGGTACTAACTCGGTGGTGTGGGGTGGGTTGTGCAGCAATGAATGGCAATGTTTGTTATAAAAAGATGATTCGTATTTCAGTTTCGCCTTACTGAGGGGTTTCGCAGTGATGAAGCCCATTATATTTTAAGCGTGTTGACTTCCTCATTTTGTCCTCATTTTTCATTATTGTCATGTAATCTGATCAGCATAAGAAAATAAAGACTCTTCCTTCAGTCTCCCCCTTCAGTTTCCCCACCTCTTTAGTATAGGGAGGAATGTTTCTTCAGTCCTGAGGGTGAGTGACCTCTAGGTGAAGGTCTTTGAACTCCCATCTCCAAATACAGCACAAGAGGTTACACCAAAGTTCAGAGAAGGTCCCTGAAGCCCTTGAGGAAGCCCTTGAGGACCACCCACTTCCATCAGTTTTTCTTCACTTTGACATATTTGATGATATTCAAGTATCAATAGTTTATGGTGCTGACCCCAAAGCAACTCAAAACCTCAACATTTAGCATAATATTTCAATGCTCTCCCCACACCAACGACATACACGGTCTCTCTATGCCAAGCACCCTGCTTAAAGTGTAGTTAAACAATTAAATACATCAGTCTTGACCCTTAAGTGAAACAAATACATACGTAAACATAATTAATTGCCAAAGCTTCAAAGTGGTTCTATGCATTAGTTAAGACGTACATAAATAAATGTAATCAAATGTAAAAGTTCTATACTAATGGAAGAGTCGACTTGCCCTCACCCCCCATGGGAATTGCATGCGTGTGTCTGTGTGTGTGCGTTTATGTGTGGTAGGTGCTGAAACATATCTCTCTGATCACAACAAGCGAGAAGTGATAGAATGGTTCTCCCTGCCTCTATTCCAAAAATATAAATTAGATCATGTCATTCTATTGCTTAAAATATTTCAGTGGGCCCTCATGGACTGTGAAAATTCAGACTTCTTACCATAACTTTCAAGATCTTAGGCATCCATCCCATGCCCCTCACACTCATCTGATGCCGTCCCGTGCCCAGCGTTATTCTCCCTCCCACACCGGCTCTCCCTTCCTGAGGCGTGGAAGGCTTCTGCCCACTCTGCCATTCTCCCTTCCTGCAGAGCCACTCCTCTGTCCTTACCTCTCCCAGTAAACCTTTGTCATGCCACCTTATTTATCTTTTTCATAGCATTTAGCAAAATCTGAACTTATTTTAATATGTATACTTTCTTGTTCATGGTCACCTTCTCCTCCCAGAATGTCTATGTTATAACGGCTTTGCCTTGCCCTATTTTATATCCTCTCTGCCTAAGTCAGCTCCTAGTGCAGAATCAATATTTAATATCTATTCAACGCTTGAGTAAATAAATGTCAAAAAGTTTACTTGGACTTGGTACCTATATAAAATTTTGAGAAAATGAATAAAGTCTTTAAGACAGCAGCCTATACAGCCAGTAAATGGAGTCTACAATGAAAAGTTAAGGGAATTTAGAATTGTATTTCCTAGAAGTAACAAAGCCAAAGAGAGTGTTTGTAGTAGAATTTGAAAGAACAAATTGAAAGAACAGCTAAATTGAAAAAGAGCTATTTTCCACTTCCCCTAAGTTCAGGACAAAAGGTTTTCAAAAGCCATAGGAAAAATTTGAGCTGAATAATTGGGGGGAAACTTTGCCATACAGACAGTGTAATTTTGCCAGGTGGTGTGATATAGTGGGATGTGTTAAGATGAAAAATGATCTACCTTCAAACCTAAGCTAACATACACTTTTTTTTGTAGAAATGGATGAACTATTACAACACTAATACCCCTAGAAAGTAGAGAATCAATACCATCAACCATTAAGTCAGTCTGCACTATTATTCACCTCACTTCTATTACCTGGGACATGAGGCTACAAACTCCTGGGGGGAAATAAATTTACATGTGGAAAACTCCAGGGTCTAGTAAAGTTGCTTATCTACGATTATAAAATACTTCATCAAAATGTGATATACAGATGTGTTGCCCTTAGTGGTAAATTGTGAGGTATAGGGTCTGTAATATATATGATAGAATCTGGTCAAGTATTTCTCAAGTTCCTTAATCAGCATTAGCCTCAGTGGTATCTGAATGTGACTTTATATTTTTATCTAGGTCTGGACACCGTGTCTTTAATATGCAAAGGTGAATCTTTATTTTTAGTTTTATGTTTTTAGAATGTTACCTCTCTCTCAAATGTAAATGTCATTGGGAAAAGCATCTGATTCTCATGTACTATTGAGCTGTGTCCACTTGGCCCTCTTGGCACTAAACAATTTCTTGTATAATTAAGCTTTCCTATATCCAGGAGGAGGGACCTCCCAAAAATGAAATTATCTTCCGGAGAGTGGGCTCCTTGTAATACAGGCTTCCCCCACTAGGTGAGTGCTCTAGGAACCCATCTGTATTAGTGTACCAGCTGGTGTTGTTGTGAGAGGCTGCATTCAGCTTCAGTGAATTTTTTGGGGAGACTCTTTCAATACATTTCAATACATTTACCAATCTCATGACGGGTGATTTATGAGTGCACCTGCCCGCACTGTGCAGCATTTAGCAGTTTTTGACCAAAAATGACATAACTCCCCATGTCCCATTCTTCCTATTTACCCAATCTCACCCCAACCAACTTCTCTTTGTTTCCCTGAATGAAAAAAGTCCTCAGAGGGAAATAACTTGCCAATGGGAAGAGGTGAAACAAAAAACAGCAGAAGCAGTAAAAGGCATCAAAATTGATGAGTTCAAAGACTATTTTAAGCAGTGGAAAAAACATCTCGATAGGTGTATTACATCAAATGGAGAGTAGTACCTTGAAGGTGACTGAAGTTTAAACATGTAAGAATAAACCCACAATTTTTTATAAATAAATTCCAGGCTATTTGGATCCCCTCTCATAGATCTTTCAAGTGAATCTGTGATTTGCCAACATCTCTTGCCTCCTCTGTGACTATATTACAATTTAATTCAAGATTGTACTGAAACAGGAAATATTTCCAAAAGGGGGAGTTGGTTTAAATTTATTCCCATTTCAGTCTAAAATAAGATTGGGCTGCTTAAAACCATCATTCTTGAAAATTATTTACTGAATAGTAATAATTTTTAATACCATACCTGACAGCCCAGATACTTGGCTCTT
The DNA here is from genome assembly GCA_004026765.1 of Micronycteris hirsuta. Classification (NCBI taxonomy): domain Eukaryota; kingdom Metazoa; phylum Chordata; class Mammalia; order Chiroptera; family Phyllostomidae; genus Micronycteris; species Micronycteris hirsuta. The sequence continues at coordinate 34,136 of PVJI01015013.1, read as the reverse complement.
CAAGAGCAGCCTGTGTGGGGGCCTGCCTCTGCTGTGTAGTAAGAGGGCAAAATAAACTCTGCGCCTTTCTGAGGCCATTATTCTTAGAAAATTGCATATTGAGGGACTCACATGTTACTTTATCATGTCAGCTCTCCTTGTCATCCCAGGCCCAACAGGTGTGTTGTTCATCAGTTTTGTATTTTAAATACTCTCCCTCAGGGAGCAGAAGTCCTCCCCTAAAATATCTGGTAGTGAACAGTTTTACCTACCATACACTTTCATGGTGCTCACGACGGTGCCATTTATGACAGGAAGAAGCTCAGTAAGTAATGACCTGAACGTTTTACTTGCGTCCAGTATTTTTAATGTTTTGAAATACTGGTGTCTTTCTGTGGATTCAGAAGTTGCAGCAGACATGGTACCTTGAAGGAAGAGGTAGTGTGGCAATCGGTGTCCTCAGAGCCTGGTGTTGTGTGTATGCTCATGATGTTGAGTAAACAAAGATTCCTGTTAATCTTGCACATCTTGACCATCTGACTTGCTCCGAGGGCAGCAATTGCTTCTTAATGATTGTCGGTGCGTACTGTGTCATTCCCTGCATTATCACGTCTCATCCCCTCCTCCTTCCCCCTTGAAGGAGATCTCAGGGGGCTCTGGACCCCACTGGACTCTGTTCATCTTCCCTTCTAACGGGAAGTTGTGTTTCTCCTGCTTGATCCCCTGCGTGAGAGAGAGAAAGGCTTTATATGCCTAAGAGCCGTGAAACAAACCAAAGCAGTTACTCTCACCCCTGCTCAAACCACAGATGGATTCTTTTAATAACTCTTATTTCAAGGCCCTGGCCAGGTAGCTTAGTTGGTTAGAGTGACATCCAGATATGCCAAAGTTGTGGGTTCAATCCCTGAGCAGGGCACATACAAGAATCAAGCAATGAATGCATAAAGGAGCGGAACAACAAAGCGATCTCTCTCTCTTTCTCTCCCTCTCTCTCTCTCTCAAATTAATAAATAAAAGCTTTTTTAAAAAAGCTCTTATTTTAGGAGAGAGCTAGTGGGACATTGGCAAACAGGCCAGCCTGAGGATCCCAGTAAGTTTGGAGCGATTCAGAATGAGAACATTGACTGTGGGCCATAGAAATCTAACTCAAATAGAACATTAGAAGCAAAGGAGATTTCTTATAAGGATTCCAAGTATCTCAGCAACACTTTCTTAGGAACCAAATCCCATTTAAATTATATCAAAAATAAAAGCATATAAAAGAGAGCGCACCCAAAGAGCATTAGACCACCATGAACAGACTCAGGTTTCATCTGGCTTCTCTCCTATGTAACCTTTTGCCCATCAAATAGCATGACCCATGAGCTGCAAAGAGACCAGCCCCGTTTTGATGACACCTGGGCATTTCAGCTTGTGTTTGCAAGTTGAACACTGAGCAGTCAGGGCTTAAGCTCCTTGTGAGGAGAGGGGGCTGTTGGCTGGGTTGGGAAAGTCAGAGGATAAAAGGCCACCTGCCATTCCATAAACAAATAAACAGACAAAAAAGTCTTTCTCTCCCTATTTTCCTGGTTGCTTCCATCCTGCCGGGAACAGCAGATGTTCAGCCTGAAATAAGAAGTGTCAAATTTGCATATGCACGCACATGCACACAAATAGGCAAGGCTCAACTCAATGTGCATTCCTTGAGAATAAAAAACTACCTGGGCTACATCTACCAGGAGTCCTGAAACCTGACCCTCTGTTACTTGGGGGAAACCCAGAATCCTCCAGTCCACGCTGCATCGCTGATGGTCGTTTAAGCCTTAGAAACACGCAGCTTTCCCTCTTTTAAGTTCTCCTATAGACTGGGTGACAGAGCCCTGCCCTTGTGACAAAGGCCCTGTGAAGTAAAGACAATATTGGTGCTGCTGATAGTATAATAGCTCCAGTGAGCCAAACTGTGGGCTAAGCGCTACATAAACATGAATTTATTTAATTCTCGCAACAACCTGGAGATGAGTTATTAAGTTCACATACTAGATAAGACTAGTTAAGGATGAAAGAGGTAAAAAATGGGTCGGAAGTCCCTCAGCAAGAAATCAAGGGAGATTGGAAAGTGCAATTTCGGTCCCAAACCACCTCACTCCAAAACCCTGTTGGAACTTAGTGTAAGTTTATCCATTAAAACAAAGCTATAAATTCTTGCTTTGCCCCTGAATCCCATGAGCACTAAATGCTGGCTATATTATAGATTGGTTAATGGAGCATTCACAGGAAACATATTTCCATGGGAAAATAAGCTTCATGTGCCAGATATATAAGTTAAAAAATGAACCACAGAACTGTTTGATAATTCATCAAGCTCCATACTTTTGATCTGTGCACTTTTCCCTGTATATTATACTGTAATGCAAAAGTTTTATTTTTTAAATTATTTTATTGTTATTCAACTACAGTTGTCTGCATTTTCCACCACCACTCCCACACCCAAGCCAAAGCCACCTCCCTCCCTTGCTTCCACTCTCCCTCTTGGTTTTGTCCATGTGCCCTCTATAGTAGTTCCTGAAAACCCTTCTCCCCACTGTCCCCTCCCCGCTCCCCTCTGGCTATTGTTAGATTGTTCTTAATTTCAATGTCTCTGGTTATATTCTGCTTGCTTTTTTCTTTTGTTGATTATGTTGCAGTTAAAGGTGAGATCATATGGTATTTGTCCCTCACTGACTTATTTCACTTAGCATAATGCTCTCCAGTTCCATCCATGCTGCCGCAAAGGGTAGGAACTTCTCTCTCTCAGCTGAGTAATATTCCATTGTGTAAATGTACCATAATTTTTGACCCACTCATTCACTGATGGGCACTTAGGTTGCTTCCAGCACTTGGCTATTGTAAATTGTGCTGCTATGAACATTGGGGTGCATAGGTTCTTTTGGATTGGTGTTTCAGGACACTTAGGATATAATCCCAGCAGTGGAATTGCTGGGTCAAAAGGCAATTCCATTTTTGGTTTTCTGAGGAAATTCCATACTGTTTTCCACAGTGGCTGCACCAGTCTGCATTGCCACCAATAGTGCACTAGGGTTCTCTTTTCTCCACATCCCCTCCAACACTTGTTTGTTGATTTATTTATGATGGCCATTCTGACTGGTGTGAAATGGTATTTCATCATGGTTTTAATTTTGTAATGCAAAAGTTTTTTAAAAATTTATTCATAAGAATTCAACCAAGTTATAAGTGGAGAACTGAGTTATATACATATAAGTTCCTTGAAAACAATAGCTATATTTTATTCATCTTTGTAATCCTTTTTCTAGTGAAAGTGGCAGCAGAAAGTATGTTGATGGTATAACAGCCCTTATGGAATTTAATTCATTCACTCACATATATACATGTTTTCATATCCACAAAATAATAGAATTCCACAACTGGAAGGAACAATATGTACCATCCAATAAAACTCACAAAGTGGCTTAAAGGGAAAGGAAAAGAAAATTGATTCACTCACAGAACTAAAAATCCAGTCATCGATTATTAGTTACATAACTTGAGTAAATTCTATACCTAAATGAGGTAGAATATTCCCTGTGCACAGTAAAAACTGACTTTCACTTTTGGGTAACATCCTCCAAGAACCACACCAGCATATGTTTCACGTAAGGTTCAATCCAAAATCAAAATGTACCTCATTGAGTTTTACTTTCTCTTTTCAACTAAACAGCACATTTACTGGTGAGGAAAGGATGCTAATGTTTATTAAATATGTATTATGAACAAGGCAATTTACTTATATTACCTCATTAAATTTACATTTTAATCCTTGCATCATCCTTGAGAATTGGTGTTATATTTTTGACCTATAAAATAAGGAGCTGGAGTGCTCTCAGTCTCTTAGTAGTCCGCTGCCTGAGATTACAGAATTAGTGAAAGGATCAAGCAGTATGAAATTGAGTCAAACTCTGGTATTCGGAGTTTCAGCCTAGCACATTTGTCCACTCTGCCATGAATCAGAACCTAATTCCCCTAATAGGTGCTGGGTTCCTTCAGGCATTCTGATTTGCAGCAGAAGCTAAACTGAATCTTCAGAATAGCATTGACTTTAACCTTCTTAACCTTAACACTGTTAATGTCATGTCTCATCAAAAACTCACAGTGCCTGAATCCTATTTCAGGAAAGATATTTCATTAACAAGACAACAGAACTATTATAGTTTGGCCATTCAACTTATCCTTTCCCCAGTATTAGTGCTTTTATTTGCTCATCAATCCATCCATTTATTAAATAACCTTGTGGTCACGGACCAACTCTGGGAGAATTTCTTCCCATTCAGGTGTGTGTTTTTCAGTCTGCTGTCCACATCATTGCTCTTCATCCTTGCCTTGCTCCGTGCTCAAGAATAAATTTATAAAATCTCCAGTTCACTGTGATTTCAAATGTACAAAACAGTGTTTCTTTCCAGACTCAGTTGAATCCTTGTTGAAGACCATATTAATTGAAATAAATAAAAATCTCTTTAGAATATGAATATATTACATTTGCCAAAGAGTACATTCTCAGTACTTCCTGTATGTACACACACACTCATAAACATACTTACAGTTATGCAGTGGGGTTCAGAGTATAAGTAAAAGAAGCAACATTTTTAACTTCAAGTTTTCTTCACATTGCTCAATCAATCTGCAAATACTTTACCTGTGGCTATGTTAAAATTTTTCAAAACAGAATTTTTTCTGTTAATTTTTTTGTTCAAGGATTTTGATTACCTGGGACTTGTGGGAATAATCCAGTATATTTTACTGCTGTAAATATTTCCCTCTTTGGGCTCTGCAAGTCTAATAATGTTTGATGGGCCATCCTTGGGCACGTGGGACATTTCTTCAGTTAGCCCACTAATCCGAAACACAGACTCAACCGTTAGAGTACGGAGTCAGTGGGCGGCATGACTAAAGCTGGTGTAAGTGAGCTAAGTTGGTGAAAATCAAATTAAAATAAAAAACAAATTACAAAATCCCAGGATAAACATCTCTAATAGTGCTTTTCCCATGAAGTTCCCCGGAAGGGCGTAGGCAGCAGAGAGGGTGACATATGGCAGAGGCAGCCTGCTCACGCTGCGGTGCAGACTGTGCCCGGCAGGCGGGTCTGGGGATCTTGCTTCTATCAGACTCCAGGCATCTTTTTGTTCAGACGGAAACTCAGCCTTCTGGAACACAAAAGAGCTGCGGCTTTGATAGAAGCAAATAGTAGTCGAGGAGTCAGAAATAGGAAGCAAAGAAGATGCCCGGTGAGGGGGCTGACTGAAGTGCCACCTCCGAACTGTAAAGTGGAAGGCCAGCGTTTGGTAATAATGAGAACTCTGTAAGGTGGAGGGACCCAGGGAACCACATTTCTGTCCAATGAATAGGGCTGGAAAGGATTCGGTTTCTATGTCATTGAGGAAAATGATTGAGGAAAATTCCGAGATGAATATCTGCAAGACATTAAGCTTTTAGTGATGTGGTAATCCCACTTACAGTTTCTGCCATGAAGATTAAGGCCTTTAAAAGCAGAGCATATGGTGACCAATCTGTGTCACTGCAGTTTGCCAGCATTCATAAACAGTCCCAAGTCTGACCAGTGTTAAGGAAGTATGTTTATATTTTAGATTACTCGGATACAGTTTACAAATTTCTTTAAGGCTATTAGTCACCCTTCCATATTGATAGTACAAAATGTTAGCATCCTATATGAAAAAAACAAAAACAGGATTCTGTCAAAAAAGAACAGTGACTGCTAGGTATCAGACTCACTGCACATAAACATTGAATGACTTGGAACAAGTTGCTTTCCTTCGATGGGCTCCCAGGTCCTCAGCCTTAGTGTAGGTGACTCCTGAGAAACTTTATCAATTGAGTCAGGCTAACTGCTATAACACACAGCCTGAAGTCTCAGTGACCTCATACAGTAAGCAGAATAAAATACTTATGAGTTCCATCTCATTCACATAACCACACACAGATGGTGGACCGATGATAGCTTTTCATGGGGTGACTCAGGGATCCAGGCTTCCTCTGTTTGACGGCCCCATCATCCCTTAAGCATAAGATTCCACTAGAACTCAAAATCCGCACTAGATCCTATGCACCAGGGCAGCCCATCAGGTAAGAAAGAGAATGTGGAGGGTCTCCTTGCACCTCCCAGGGACCAGATGTAGAAATGGCGTAGATCTCTCTGCTCCCATTCCATCCACCAGGATGAGTCATATGACTTAGCTTAAATGCACAGAGGCTGGGAGGTCTCCCCAGCAGTGTGTCTAAGAAGACACAAGTGGTGAAAAACTAACCAGCATGAGCCTCAGGCCCTTCTAGCATTACCTTCCATTACTTTTTTGTGTTCCAGTTTAAGAAGGCATTTAAACATGAAAAAGGTGAGTGACCAAATTAAATTATGTATTTTGCTCTGTGTGCGTTTTATTTTATTATTGTGCTTTTTGGGGTCTTGAATGGGAATATGTTCTTCCGGGAACACAGAACTGGCACACAGCATCATTTAGTATTTTCCGGAGAAGACGAGGAGTGGCAAATGAATGCAGCTCGCTGGATATATGAGAGCACCAGCATTTCACGAAAACCTGGCCTGTAAGAATGAGAATCTCCCAAGTTCATTGACAAATAGTAGGGTATTCGTATCTCAAAATACCTCTTGAATTTTTCTAAATAATTTATCACAGAGTCATTTTGATGGTACTTTGCCAAATAAAAGTCAGTGTTTGTTTAGAAATCTTAATGAATTAGCATAAAGAGAAGAACGAGAGAGGAGAGGCTTAAGAGCAATGATTTAGAGCCCGTGCTACACAGAGGTTACACCTCCTGAAGATCTCATGGCAAGTTAGGGGAGAGACATGACTTCCTCTGTGGGACTCCACAGGCTTTATGTGGGAAGGATCTTTATTACCAAAAAGGTGGTGTGCCTACGCAGTTCAACTAAGGCTAGAATTATTCCTTCGAAGAATCCAATGTTACCAGTTTCCTGCAGTCCCCAAAGAAACAACTTACCAAGCAAATTCAATCCGGTAAGTTGGAAATGTGAAGGGCCAGACCTGGTTTGCACGAATTTCTGTAAATGGTTATGAAAGTATCACCCTTCTAATGGAGTCACTTGTGCCTATTTTGCGATCATGGAAATAACTTGGAGAGAAAAGCTTGCTCTGAAGAGAATTATGTGTATATATTTTATGGGTATAACTAAAAGAACGATGTCTTTGTACAAATCTATAAAGAGCTGAGTTAGGTAGTTCTGTAAATTCAGAATGACCCCACTCTTGGAAGCCATACCAGCTCTGAATGGACATGCCTTATTCGCTGCTCACATGTTCGTGAAGGGAGACCCTTGGTGCAGATCACTGATTTTCCCTGAACTTGGGAATAGCCGCTCTGTGACTAGATGCCATGTGACAACTGTAAAAGCTTGTCCACCTGGTGTAATTCAGGAAAGGAGCCATTGCTTCACCTCTCCCCACAAATCTCTCCCTGATATTCCTCACTGTTTATTTTTAAAGGTTAAGGGAAGTTTATTTTACGATAAAAGCTCAGGTTGGCAATAGAAATTTAAGTAAAAAAACAAATAGAAAATACACACACCATGTAAATAAATAGAGAACAATCCCCAGCCCCCCACCCCCGCCACCGCCCACACACAGAAGCACGCTTCAGGTGAAAAGATTATTAGAAAAGAGACCCAGAGAAGGAAATGAGATATATCAGACATATTTTTTCTATGACAATTTTTGTTCTGGGAGCTGCCTAGAGCACCCTTGAGGGAGCAAATATGCCAAATCATACACATCTCTTCCTAAATTTCAATGGCTATAATCCCATTGTGAATTCTCACAGAGACTTTGTTTTTATCCATGTATAATTACTCAATAATACCTTCCTTACAGTGTTCCACACATCACCTTTGATAACAACAAATCTCACATAAAAAGTTTGGCCTCAAATCCACTGAGACTTTCTTCCTCACCTAGAAATTATTGCATATTTGGTAAAAATATGAATATTGTGATGAACAATAGTCTTCATGCTAAAGTTTCAAAGATTTCTATTTTTTTCAGACCGAGAGTCTTTTTTCCTTTTTTACTGAATTTATTAGGTGACACTGGTTAACGAGATTATATAGGTTTCAGGTGCACCATCCTACAACACATCACCTGTACACGGTATTGTGTGTTCACCCCCCAAGTCCAGTCTTCATTCATCACCGTTTATTCTCCTCCACCTTCCCTCCCAGCCTCCCCTCGGCAATCACCACACCGTTGTCTGTGACCATGAGTTATCTCTCTCTGTTTTCCTTTTTGCTCAATCCCTCCACCTCCCCCATCCGGTCCCCCTCAAAGATACTTTAAATTAAAACATGCATTAATGTGGTAGTGTAGAAGCTGCCTATGACCCCACTACTGTGGTCCTATATCAGGCCTCTTCTTTTCTGTGGCCTAGTGAGCTTAACCGAGGCACCGTAGTTCAAATAAGAAAAACAGCGTATTTCACTCTGCTGGGTAAACGCTGCCTTCAACACAGAGAGCTGTCCAACTTTTTGTTACAGTGTGTAATTGACAAGGGGCTTCCTAGGCTGCAAATTAGGCATTTCCCATTGACTTTCAAAGTGGCACCGGGAGTTGCAATGCACAGACTTCTCACACCACATTGATCATCTTTCTTCACCGACCTGCTTTGGAACCTAAGGACTCAGTGTGTATCCTGAAAATCTTCTGACATCAGCTCTTGTGTTTCCTCACAATTACAGAGTAGCTGATTTCACAGGCTACCCAGGAGCCCTCGTCCCTCTAATCAGAAGCGGGTCATTGAGGGGCATGGGATCCCAGCTCAACATAATGAGTTTAAACTGTGCAAATTCTTTTAACATGATTACCCTGTGGAACTCCCAAATCATTGATTTGGTACATCGCTCCTTAAGCCTGAAACCTTTAAAACTGTATGTCATTGCCAAGAGACTTCTCATTAGTTTGCTTCCCATGATGTATTTTCTTCCCAAAAGGAGATGAACCACATATTAGTAAATATTTTCTCTTCCTTCCAAGTCATCTTGCCTTTGCTAAGTATTTAAATAAGTATTAAGTGACTCCTTTGCATTTTATTTTTATTTCAAAGTCTTGAAATTCATGCCTTTGAATTCAGAATAGAAACTCAAAGTTGTGTTTAAGTTCATTTGTACATAATATCAATATATTATTGATTGTATTCACACCCATAGACAATTTTAAAATATCTTATTTAAGAGAAGCAGATAAAGGAGTTGAGAGAGAACAGAATAGAATATCAAACTATGACTTTCTATGAAGTATTCCACCTACTATTCTGCAAAGAAAATTGTGCTTTTGTGGCCCTTCTGCTAGAAGAGCGGTTCAAGGAAAACTCATGTTTCAGAAGTTTATGGTCCTTTTTGCTAAGGGGTCATACATATATTTTAGTTTCAAGTTGTACAAACCCATTTTTATGAATGTTTAGATAGTTGTGACCTAGCTAATAATGTCCTGTTCCCTACTAACCCAATTTAAAGAAAACTTTTCTTCATAATCAATATATCAATAATAATGTAATTATCACTTATTCACATGAATTACTCTTTATGCCAGATGCGGGACTGAGTACTTAACAAATGCAACAATGTGAGGACTTTGTTCGCTATAAATTCTATGTGAGAATTTCATTTGGATAATGAAGTTGAGATGATAGGACACACTGCCCCAGCAGGCTCCAAGTGCTTTCTCTCGCCAGAGAAAGAGACGCCTGGAGGGCACAGCCCCACCTAGTGGTCACCTCTGAAAGGAACATCAAGACTATCGCCAGAAGAAAACGAAAAAAAAATTGTGGACAGAGGTGATAGAAAGAGTTTCAATGAGAGAATTGAGAAAGAAGCACCTTTGTTCCTGATGATAGAATAAAAAAGGAGGGGCAATTTTTAAAAAGTCTTACTGTGGGTTATTAAATGTATTGCCTTTAAGGTTCCAGAAAGATATACACAAAAAGATAAGAAATTTTTTAAAATTATTTTTTATTGCTATACCGCATTTCTCTTAGTGTGACACAATGCCAGATGCGGCCAACTGAGACTCCAAGATTTGCTCAGTTTGCACATATATATCTAATTTAATCCTCAACATAACTGTAGATCTTATTGCCATTATTAAGAGGAAGAAAGGAAACTCGCAGCATTTTGATTGACGGTAACCGTGACACTGGCTCTGGCCATTATTAAGCCACGGAAATTGATCACATTAGTTGTTACCTCAGTATTGTCTACCTTATCCCAACTAACATGCTTCCCAAGTTACATGGCTCACAAGTGACCGGAAGAGGAAAACCCCAGCTCTTAACCACACAGAACTTTTCCTGTGATCCCCGTATATACAGACGAAGAGTTTCGGTGGGGATTCCTACACTAGCTCAGTAGCTGATTTTACAGCTCTAGCAGTTGGTAAACATTAAATTCAGGACTCAATTACTTGACTTGTGCTTTCTGCATGAGAAGTGATAGGATTTACCTAAGGGAAGGGAATTCTGCTCTAAGTTTTAATAGTTTGTCCTGACCTCAAGGCTCAGTGTTAAATTGAGAAATGTCAAAATCATCCATTTTTTTATTAAAATCTCATTTCTGTTTCTAAGTTATATAAGCAACAGAGGAAACAATAGAAACTATATTACCCACTGAGGGTTTCAGACCAGCCTCAAAAAGGTCTTCAAATTAGATAGTGGTGAACTCGCAACCTTGTTTAGTGGAAAATGAATGCTCCCTATTCAAAGCCTAGCCTTTCTCCAGAGGTTTCCAGTCACTCATCCCATCTGCCACCTGCCATTAGTGTCATTCACTACTTATTGGCATCTTTGCTTCAGTCTACAAGATAAAGAAGCAGATCAGAAATGAAAACGAGACCTATTAGTTTGCAACTTGCCTGTATTAGATGCCAATTATGTATGATTGTATAAGAGTGGACATTTTAACTATGTGAGTTATGGGGTTATTATGAGTAACCTTCATTCATATTCTCTTTATCCCAAACAGCCACCGATACTGTTTATGTTGCTGTTTAGTGAACAAGACAAATATGTGCTAATCCCCTTATTGTCAATGAGGACATGTGTTTTCCTTCAGTCTGCTTGGTGACTTAATCAATGTAGCGTTATTAACAAAGCAGAGGATACCATAAATCAGCCAGAAGGAAGAGCCTTGTAATTACCATCTCATTTCCCACCTGAGCTATCAGCTGTAGATAGCTTGCCTACTAGAGCCCTTTAGTGTTTTATGAGATTCCACAGCTGAGAGGACATTTGCAGACTCTCTTGGGGACTTAAATTCTGACCCTTGGAGCACGTAAACAATGAAAATAGATTTTCTCCCTTCCGTGGACTGATGGCCCGCTGAGTTACAGTTTAGGTCTATGTGTGAGTTTCACTCACATCGGCTTCCTTCCTGCTTTGCAGTTGTCAAACTTTTGGTGGTTCAGTCTTTTGAAATGAACTTGAGAGTAAAGAAAGTTTATTGATAATGCCTCACTACTCCAGGTGGGGAATTAGCATCCCATGTAAAGCTGGACCACAAACCCTATTGGTAATACATATGTCCAAATTCAGAGGTGTTTAATGGGTGGAGGGAATAGATGAAACAAATCAAAGAGCTCACTTCCTACCCAAAAGAACTCATGAAGCCTTAGCCAGGTAGCTCATTTGGTTAGACTGTCACCCCAATACACCAAGGTTGCAGGTTCAATCGCCAGTCTGGGCATATATAAGAATCAACCAATGAATGCATAAATAAGTAGAACAACAAATTGATCTTTCTCTCTCTCTGTCTCTCACTCTCCCTCAGTTTTTAAAAACTCATGAAAATCCTAACAGAAGGAAAGTTAATATTCAGGAATTTAACAACTTCAGAAAAAAATGAGTTGAATGGCCAAGGTCAGATATGAGGCTATGAAAGCTCCTATAGAAATGTCTTCATTCAGTAAAATAGAAAACATTGATTTCCATTTGTAATTCAAGTTCAAAAATAGAATTTTGAGGCCTCCTTTACACAATTTTTTTTAAATATTGTGAATTGTTTTTGCTTATTTATAGCATATTGTGCGAGTACCAAGAGACCATATTTCCTCTTGTGGTTCTCTGTGCCAATGAGTAGAATTTTTTCAATTTAAGAGTCCTCCCTCTCAGCTCTCTCGGGACTCACACAGTACTAGAGTCATTTAGGTGGTTAGGATGGGGGAAATAAGGGAGAAAAAAGCTTTTTGGAAACTTTCAAGCCAACTTACTATAGCTGAGAGTGTGTTTGTTATTTTTATCTAGTCCACAAGGCTGTAAAGTCTTACCTCTGTCCACGACAACCTCGTGCCAAGACATCCTCTCAGTTCTTGCCCACACTTGGTTTCTTCTATCTTGACAGACTGAAAAGTGAAGGTATCATAGCATTCTTCTTAAATACATGTGGTTAATACTATAAGTAAATGAAGTGATTTATTCAGAGAGCCCATCATTGTAGTGCTAGCTTTACGATGCCTGCTTACCTCACAAGATTGCAAAGAAAATTAGTAAACACAATGGCTGGGAAGCATTTCTCAAGGTACTTATCACATCGTGAATACTTAACAAATGGATAGGTGATAGGATGATAATAACAGTGACGTTGGTCATGAGATCTTGCCACTTGAAGTGTGGCCCATGGACTAGCAGCATCGGTCTTACCTGGGAGCTCATTAGGCATGCAAAGTGTCTGCCCCGTCCCAGACCTCCTGAATCAGAACTGCATTTTAATGAGATTCTATGTGATTTGTGTACACATATGAGTTTGAGAAGCACTGATATAGAAAAATAACTCTGGGATTCAGCAACTTGACAGAACGCATACCAGACAAAGCTCAAACCAACGAGCTGGGAGTCACACCCAAATCAGAAGATGCTCAGGCCAGTGCCTGAGGCCTCAGAGGATCTCTGACCTGCGGCTGTTCAGGCTGCCCGAGTCCCACGGGGATGTTCTTTCTCTCATCTAAGCTGTAACTAAAGCCTTTTAAAAACACTTTCCGTGTTTACTTTTCATGTAGCCACAGCACCATAACTTTGTTTTATTGTTCATATTTTTAATTATTCAGCTGTTTCATTTGTCATCACTTTGGGCATTATTACAAAACTCATGTCTATAATGCTTCTGATTAATACATATTTAGGCACCAAAGTGGATATAGAATGGGTTGACTGCTTTGATAACATTACATGTTGGTGAAACATATGTTTTCACAACAGTAATGATTCCAAGATTTGTATAAATAATAACAGACCTATTTCCATAATCCTCTTGAGGGAAAAACAACAACCGTGAGAAGGTGACACAGTGCCCAGATATGTCTCACTTAGTAAGCGGATCGGTTTTTAGTGCAAGGGTTTTTGTTTTTTGATTTTTTTTCATGTGAATAAAATCATGTTAATTTATAGTATCTATGACCACTTTAAAATGAAGGAAGAATATGCAAGCAAAATACAGTGTGGCAGAGACCCGAAGCATGTGTCCCAAATCTGTCATCATCTCCAGGGCTTCTTCATACATCACGGCAAGTGCATGTTTTTAATGTCCTCCTCCACAGACAGTATCACAGTTTGAATTATACAAGATGTGTTCTGAGGTCCAAGCTTAAGTGTTTCTATACGACACACTTGTTTTCACACCTTACTATCTCTAAGTCAAGATCTGTCTTGCAATTGATGTCATATCACTATGATTGGCAGCAGTTTTTTTCCTTTTTCCAATCAATGGGATCTCCTTTGTTCTTATTAAGTGTATTGGGGTGACACTGGTTAATAAGATTATAAAGGTTTCAATTACACATTTCTATAATATGTGATCTTCCATTTCGTTGTGTCTGTTTCAATCTCTTAATAATGCTTTGTAGTTTTCAGTATATAAGTCCTTCACATCCTTCACATCCTTTGTTAAGTGTATTCCTAGGTAGTTTATTCTTTTTGTTGTAATTGCAAAAGCAATCGCTTTATTTCATTTTTTCTGGAACTTCATTGTTAGTATATAGGAATGCAATGGATTCAGTGGGATCTTAAATTCAATAAATAAGGATTCCCAGTTAACCTAATCCTAATTCTCAAGTATCATCACAGTGAGTAAAACAAATGGGACAGAAAGAAGACATGACCTGTATTCAAGTAGGAAGGGGAGATGGTTAAACAAACAAAAATGAGGTTAAATAAGAAAAGTTTCCATGGGTTTCTGTTTTCCCCAGAGCCAGAGGGGGTAAAATCATGGAAAATGAGAGAGTTTAGCAAAAATACAATACAGTGGAATAAAAGAGATGGTGAACAAAGGAGAGTGAATGAAGTATCAAGATGGAAATTGTAGCTCTAGTCGGTGTGGCTCAGTTAGTTGGAGCATCATCCCATAACCTAATGGTTGTGGGTTCGAATCCCAGTCAGGGAGCACTTACCTAGGTTTCTGGTTCAATCCCCAGTCCGGGGCATATATGATGTTTATGGGAGGCAACCAATTGATGTTTCTCACATCGATGGTTCCATCCCTTCCGCTCTCTCTGAAAGCCATGAAAAAAATGTCCTCAGGTGAGGCTTAAAAAAAGATGGAAACTGTAGCCGACAAGCCTACTGTCTTGATCATTATTTCCCAGATGTGGTGTCCTATACTGGACATTCAATTTGCTGCTCCCTCCTTTTTATTATAACACACTCTGGTCAATAGCCCTCCTAGAGGGTGGGATGTGGGAGGTGTTTCCAGCATCTTCCAGAATGTATTTTCTCTTCTCTGCCTACACAGGTGGACCAGTCACCCGGCCACACTCTCTAAACTTCCATCTCTTTCCCCTGCCTCCTACCTTTCACCCGGTCCTGAACCATCTGCTAAGGTTTAAATGATTGTCACAACTTCTGTTTGTTCATTTGTTTATTTCAGGTGATATCAAGATTGTCCAACAAATCTACGGTCTCACAGGTATGGTTTTTGCCAAAGAGAAAAATATGTATGTAAAATCTATAGAATTTCTAGTAAATCTGTATCCTCTTGGGGGTTTTATGCATTTATTTTTGAAGATCCCTAACACACTTCTCAATGTGAGATGTGGTGACTAACTTTCTTGAGTTTGGGGATAAAAGAAGTATTGAAGCTCATATCTCTATTTAAGGGATTTATTGTTATTGTTGAAAAGTAGGTTGTCACCAAAACCTGACAAAAGTAGCAAAGTCCTGAGCTATCGATCTTAGTGGTACTTTCATTGTGTTTAAAATTAGTGGCCAAATATTTTCACATAAACATCCAATTGATGGTACAACATGATTATCCATAATGTAAAAATTACGGTTCAGAGATATTTTAGAAGTAGTTTTACTTGATCTCTTAAGACAGTCCCAGCTTTTAAAAACCTCTAATTTCAAGAACAACTTTCCCAATAAAGTGATTTGTCAGATGTATTATCTAGATTTTTATTATCAAACTGAAACAGACTCATAGATATAGAGAATAGACTGATGATTTCTAGAAGGAAGGGGGCTTGGGGAACTCAGTGGAAAAGGTGAAGGGATTGAGAAGTACAGATTGGCAGTTACAAAACAGTCACGGGGATGTAAAGTGCAGCTTAGGAAATTTAGTCAATAATATTGTACTAACTATGTACGGTGCCAGGTGGGTACTGTAACTATCAGGAGGGACACTTTGTAAAGTACATGATTGTCTAATTGTTGTCAGCTGTACTATGCTGTACACCTGAAACTATTGCAAAATAATATTGAATGTAAACTGTAATTGAAAAAAATTTAAAAAATTAAAACAATAATAATCCCATGAAAACCACCCAATAACCAACAGAACCCAGCTTTCACACACAGAGACACACAGAGACATGCACACACACAGTTTCACAAACATATCCAATTACCTAACACATCACAAAGACATTGACAATTTACTGAAGAGAGGGGAGGGGGGAGGACAAACAGAGTTTACTTTTAACACTACTGAGAAACTCCTTAAGAGGTCCTAAAACATCTCGATGTTTTCAACCACATTTCTCTCAGGCACAAGTTGTCTTTTTTCTTTTGTCTCTTCAAAATCCCTTCTCAGGAACTAGCAAAATAGTCATTACATTTCAGCGCTCCTCAACAGGTAGCCTTTCCTCCCTACTGTACCCCTATCCGCAGCCCCAAGACCTTTCTTATATTCTTTTGTCATGAAGAAAAATTTAGCCTTCTGGACTTTCCAATTCTAATTTCTCTCCCCTTCATAGCTCTCTAAAGCCTAACATCCCTCCCAAGAATACAACATCTTCAACTTTCAAAAAAAAGTTCTTCTATACAGAGGATCAGGCTAAAGTTCATTTGCTATATCAAGACGGCCAGCACAACAGGGGTTTCAAGACAATAGATGTTCATTTCTTGTGGACAAAGCCACAGTGGGCACCGTCACAGAGTGGCAATAGCGTCCCAAGCTTTCCTCTTTCCGTTTCATTATCTTTCATGCATGGCTTCATTCTTTCAAGATTTTCTCATTTTCTAACATGGCCACTGGTGATCCGTTCTTTTCATCAATGTTTTAGACTAGAAACTAAACTAAAAGAACAGGAATGAGGCTCTCCTCTTTCTAGAAGCCTCCTAAAAGTTCCTTATAGCCTGTTCACTTACTTGCTGTCATCCCAGAACTTGGCCTCATGGCCAAACCAAATAGCAAGAGAAACTAAAAAAGGTGATCTTTGGGTAAGCTGCACTGCTAAAAGTTCTGTTCACGAAGAGTGAGGGGAACACTGTGCAGAAACAGGTCACCGGTACCCTCTGTAGCACCTGCCCTGAGGTAAATGCGGTCTCTATGTTCTTCATGATTGCCAACATCATCACAAGGGCAAGCATTCAGTACTTGCAGTGCATATTGCTAACTTTAACTTCCATTACCTAATATCTAATTTTTTCTCACACCAATCCCAATTTACAGGCTAGAAAACAAAGACTTTACACAAGTATATTACTTGGCCAAGGTTATGGCTAATAAGTCACAGGACTTTTAGGACTGTGCAAAAGTCCTTACATTCGAGCACTAGACTTTATTCTGCTTGCCCTTTAGTCTAGATAGGTTCGATTGAATGTATTCATTTTTGAGTCTGAATTGACTATCCCAGCAAAATGTCATGAACTAAATTAGAGAGTCTTTTGACTGTGGGGATAAAAACCTCCCTGCCCTCGGGGAAGCACTTGTCAGGAAAAAATAAGGAGGTGGGTCCGAAGAGAAGAAAGAGCTCAGTGGTTGAGCTTCATGGCAGCGTACACGCAGTGTGTACTTTGTGGCAGCTACCGAAGGAAGGTTGGTGTTTCTAGAGAGATGGCATTTCTGAAGAAAGCTGTACTCCTGAAGCGAGACTGCATGGGGGGCTTCGTGTTTGATGATCTAATAAATATGGGCCCTGTGTGTAACGATGGTAGGTGGGATCATTCATTCTTGGTACTAAGTAATGCCAGCTGCCATGATCACAGGAGATGGTATCTAAGCAACTTTTTCAAAGCGCCAAGTCTCCATGACAAAACGGAAGAATGAAATTTAAACAAACTTGTAGAAGAACAAACACTATAGGTTATTAGTCAGGGAAGTCTAGTAGAGTCAATGGAGCCTCCTTGAAACAAAGGAATAATTAATTGCCAATGCAAATGTAAACAGAAGTCCAATTAGAGAATGTGCCCATTGTTTTTCATTTCTTTGATAAGTTTGCCCTATTGTGTCTTTAGCCGGGTGAGCTAATTTTTCTATTATATAATACTAGTATAAATGTTCTCCTGCAATTCATGTGGGTCTTTTGTTAAAAGCACAACATATTTTTTAATGCTGTGAAAACAAAAAAGAAATAAAAGCCATATCATGACTATTCCAATAGATAACTTATGACATCATCATTAAAATAATTGTATCGAGTTGGAAAGATGAGTCTAATAATGTGATATCCTTAATAAATTTTAAGCCCGTAAGAATAAAATGCAAAAAAATATGAGTAAGCTGATCATTTCACTTAACAGTTGTGACCTAAACTGAATGGGCTATTGCCTTTAAGGCTCAAATTCATTTTTTTGTTATGTCTTTCATTATAAGACAGTAAAATCCATACTATCCACACCAATGAATCAACTATTTATTAAGGTGAAGTAATAACAATGTGAGTTCATGAGAGTTAAATAGTACTTGTAGGTCTTTTCAGTTTATCTCATTTTTATTAAAAATTTTTGATTGAAAAGTATAAGTTATTATATCTCCAAAAGAAACTGAGGCACAGAAAAATAAATCGATCTTTTGGAGCAGGGAAGCCATGTCTGAGGCAGAACAAGAAATACCTGCTCTTCGAGTGACTCTATCCAGGGCCACGAGCTTAGCCTTTGCTGCCCTCTCTGCCCCGCCCCTCCATCATCACCTCAGTTGACCTTTCCCATTCTCTCTCTCCATTCTTCTTAGCCTATAAGGTTGAATGACCCCAGCCAAGAGCCCAGTGGTCCTAGATGGGGCTTGGTGAGACTTACTCCTTCCCTTCCCAAGGCTCTACAATGGGAGCAGATTGAATGGTTTGTTCCATTTTCTACCAGCTGACTCGTGAACAAGAGGAAAGCAGGGAACAGTAGCTAAGGACACTGCTGATCCTATCCCCTCGATACAGTCCAAAATAGGGAAGATTTTTATTCTCTAGGGCATTATAATTTTGCTACTCCACATAAAGTTCTACTGAAGACCCTGTAAATTTAAAATAACAAGAACCAAGACCAGCTGGTAACATTGAAAATGTCTTTATTCTTCAGACCATGCCATTACATACTATTACAAGTGGCAGGCTGATTAAAACCTAGATACAAATCTGGTAAAACACACCTTTCACACAGCTTCCCACCAAGAGAGATTAAAAGATCAGAAGGATTGGCGGCCTAATACTGGGAAAGCACAGAGGATAAGCCTAGGGAAGATCAGAAATGGAGAGGCTTTTAACGCCTGAATAACTAACAGCAAAATCTTGTAAGTCTTTACTTTTGATGAGAAGTAAGTCTCTAAGAGATTGGACTCTGTTCAGATAGGACCTCCAGCATGAATGGTATTTCTCTCAAGAGGTCTTTGCAATCCTTACTAATCCGTATTATCCACTGATTTAGTCAGAGCCTAAGGGGAATGGCAGCATCAAGAAGAGACTCCCATCCATTGTGGAAGATGAGGAAGAGGAGGAGGAGGGGGAGGAAGAGGAGACAGCCTCCCTCTCTCCCATCTATACAAGAGGATCCTCCTCTTTGCGGAGCAAGAAGGTTGGAAGCAGTAAAAGCTATTTAGGTTTAAGCTTGAAGCAGCTGGCCTCAGGAACAGTGCCATTTCACTCACCTATCAGAGTCTCCAGTTCAAATTCCCCCAAAAGCAAACAGGAAACTGATCCCCCAAACCATGGTAAAAGGAAAGAGAAGAACTTGAAATTGCAGCTTTCAACTTTGAATAGTGCTGCACCCCCAGACCTCAGTCCAAGGTAAGAATTTGCATCATCTAACTCTTTCCCAGGTGAAAACGGCTGCCTTTTATTCAACCAGTATCTAGCTAGTAAATTATTCAGCCTTCTGGCCTTTCTATTGCACAAGATCCTAGCCTGGATTCTTCAGTTTTCCTAAATCTTTCCTAAATTTTGTGTGTGATTTTTGCCTCTACGTGGATGTATATGTGGTACAAGAATAAATAGTTTTAATTTTATTCTCAAAAGTATTCATTGAATGTTCACAATTCCTTCTCAGCAACCTCCACCCATTTAGCTCAACCTATTGTTATAGCCATATATTTTTATACTGTAATTTATAATTGGTAGATTTAAATGAAATAAAAGAGATGAAACGAAGTCCATAGACGTTACCCCCTCAGTGCTCAATCTTACCAAAAGTTTTAGGGAGCGATGAGTTAAAATTATGAAGAAAATGAAGTGTTGATTTTTATTTTCCATACTATTTGCTTCATCATTATGGATGACTGAAGATTAGTTTTATTTCTGGCCTTTTCAGTACGTAACAAGCATGGCTCTATTTTTAATTTAAAAAAAAAAATTTCTAGCCCTGGCTGATATGGCTCAGTGGCCTGAGTGCCTGCCTGTGAAGAAAAGGGTGGCTGATTCAATTCCCAGTCAGGGCACATGCCTGAGTTGCGGGCCAGGTCCCCAGTAGGGGGTGCGTGAGAGGCAACCACATATTGATGTTTCCCTCTCTTTCTCCTTCCCTTCCCCCCTGTCTAAAAATAAATAATACAAGAAATAAAATCTTTTAAAAATAATAAAAAATAAATAAATGTTCACTTTAGGATCAACTCAAGGTAATTGAAAGGGTAAAGAATTTTGACACAGAATACGAAAGTAGCCTGTGGTGCATAAAAGCGATAACAAAAATCACATAACCACAGAATAATAAATAGAAATGAGAAAAATATATTCAATGTTTTCTACATTCCATGTACTCTGCTAGGCAATTTCACATTCACTATTGCTTTTAGTCTTCTCAGGAACCCTATAAAGTACTTCACATTATCTCTACTATAAAGATGTAAGAAGTGAAACTTGAAGGTTAATTATTTTGTCTAAAATCTGAGATTAAGTTCTGGAATCTGGATTCAAATTCTGTTTTTCTACTTGTAAGTGAATTTTCAGATATACAATATATTTAATTATTGATTTGAAGAGAACAATTTATCCATTTAAAGAAAATATTAAGAAAAAAACAAAAGCAAAGCAGGCTTCATGAAGCAGGTGGACATTACATGTTCAGGAATCCAATGGGAGGTGATAATGTGAAAACATTGCTTAACTCTTCTTTTTTCTAAATTTTTAACAAAATGAAAAATAATCAATTTTAAATAGGAGGAAATGTATCAGAGCTAGAAAGTAAATGTTAATGTACAATTCATTCTACACTAGAAAAAGAAAATATTTTCTCCCGCTGGTGTAGCTCAGTGGATTGAGCACGGGCTGGGAACCAGAGGGTCCCGGTTCGATTCCCAGTCAGGGCACATGCCTGGGTTGCAGGCCGGGTCCCCAGTGGGGGCCATGTGGGAGGCAACCATACATTGCTCTTTCTCCCTCCCTTCTCCTCTCTCTGAAAATAAATAAGTTTAAAAAAATGTTTAAAAAAAAAAGAAAATATTTTCTTTTATACATGAAAAAGAGTTTGAGGACATAGTTCAAAATGTAACAGAAGTGGTAGATTACATGTGATTTTTATTTTCTGATTTTTGTTGCCTTTATATTTAAGTTTTCTACAATAGACTGTCATATTTTTTTAATAATGAGTGAGTTAGATGTTGTTATTAAGGAAAGAATAGTAGCTTAAGTCCTAACAGTAATTTAAATATAACTTTTTAAACTCTCAATTTAGAGTTTTGTCCAAGTCCAGAGTGAACATGTCATCAAAGTTATTTTTGTGATGCTGTCATCATTAGATTAAAACATTTTAACTCTAGAGTCATGATGTGATGTAAATTTAGGCAAGAAGACTTCTGTACCTTAAGGTTTTGAATCTACATTCTACAAGACTGCTGTCCAATAGAATAGAGCGTGAACTAAAAGTATGAGCAATACACATAATTTTAAATTTTCTAGTAGCTATATTTTTAAAAGTAAAACAATTTAATTTTAATAATATATTTAATTTAATATGCCCCAAATATATTACCATTTCATACGTAAACAATATAAAAATTACTAATAAAGTAATTTACATTTTTTACTAAAGTCTTCAAAATCCAGAGTATATTTTATATTTACAGCACATCTCAATTTGTACTTGCTGTGTTTCAGGTGCTCAACAGTTTTATAAGGCCAATGGCTGCCGTGTTGAATTCTAGATACAACTCTAGAGTATCTAGAATTTAGAAACACAGTACTTTAAAGTTTTGTAGAAATTTTGGAACACATGAACATAAAGTCACAATTAATCAATATCCTTTATTTTAAACAGGATTGTTGATGGAATTGAAGATGGAAACAGCAGTGAAGAAAGCCAGACTTTTGACTTTGGATCTGAACGAATTAGGCCAGAACCCCGAATTTCTCCTCCCCTCGGAGGTAAAGATATTTAGCCTCTCTCAAGGGCGATGTTTCTTTTTAACTTCTAATGTTTGGCATAGGCAGTATTTTGCCTTCGCATTCTCAGAATATTCTCCATGCGATAGAATTTATCGATGCCATGGAATAATTTGACTGAGTCTATGTTGTCTCCAAGTCATGAAGATATCATTGGTAATTGCCCCTCTGTCCAAGCTAGACGGCCTGCCATGTACCAGCCCAGGTGACTAGTGTGTTAGGAGACTCAAATTTCTGCTCTTCACCAGAGGGTGATCATGTTTTCCTATTGTAAATGTATCTAATCCACAAAAACACTCCCCGGGTGAAATGCTGTGTTAGTTGTATACTGTAGGAACATTGGCTATATTTAACCAATTTACTGCGTAAGAGGTTATGTACTTGCATTTTGTCAGAGGATAAACAACTTTAGAAGTATGCAAAAATGTTAGAAATAAGGGAAAACTGTACAGAGCACTACCCTCTGGTGATGGTGAATTGATGTAAGAGTAGCCCCAAACCTAGCTCAGGCTCCTCACTTTCCCTTTCTTTCTTGAGTTCATTGGCCACAAGAAGAAATCTGCCAACATGATAAAGGGCAGAAATCACAAATTATAAAGAGGACACCCCTGTAGTTACTAAAGAGTAACTACACCCCTGTAGTTACTAAAGAGAGAATAATAACGAAGTATTAAATAGGCATAGCTATCCATAGCAATTAGCAGCAAACTGCCTGATACAAAGCCAGCAATCCTCTGCCAATGCTCTCCCCTCCTTCCCACCCAGATCTGAGATCCTTGTGTCAGGATCTTCTGCTAAGCAGCAAATCCCTAAGCCAAGCCTAAGAAAGGACTTTGGAATGTAAAATTCTGAGGGTGTGTCTTCAATGGTAGAATACCAATATCCCATCTCAATCAGCAATTGTTTCCCCAGCACTCATCATCTTCTGGGGAGATGGGAAGGTCCTTGTAAGACTTGCCAGTGGAGGGAAAGTGGAGGGGAACACGGAGAAAAGGAGTGCAAATGTCAGTCAACAATCCTGATTAATTCATTCTTTTGACTTACATGAGCTGATATGAGTCTGCTGATGGTAAGGGCCACAGAAATCATAGTTATAGTCAAATTGGTGTGAGAATTTGCTATGAAAACTGGTGATATGTTTTGTTCGTTTGTTCGTTTTGCTCACCTGGGCCTGGAGATGATGCATAGAACCTGACCACATCCATCCACCTATTTCTGGTCCCACCTCCCTCTTCGTTTCCTCTTTCACCTTTTCCCAACATCTATCCTTATACTCATTCATTCATGCAACCCATTTTCTTGACTCTGTCTCCTAAATATCTCTTGGTAGCAAGACTTTCTATCCCTTCTGCCTCCCCTTTTCCTTGCCACATCCATCTCTTGCCTGTACTGCTACCAAAATCTCCTCTCTGATCTTGCACATTTTTTCATAAAATAAACATTTTTTTAAATATAAATTTATTCTCATTATTTTGCTCCTATACATAAAACCTTAAGGACTCCTTATTTCCCTTAGCGTGAAATGCAAACCTATTGCATAATTACTTTTCAAACGTTCCTTTCCCTGCTAAACTTTAAGCTTCATGAAGGTCAATTATACGTATTTATTCATTGCTGTCTCCTCAAAAGGAAGCCTGGCCAGTTGTATATGATCTCTAATCATTTATTCATTATGAGTAAATTAACTTTGCAAAATAGCTCTGAAAAATGAGTTCTTACTCCTCCCCACTTCTGATCATTCTGAATGAATTTTTTTCCCACAAACAAGTTTTCTACCCATAATTGACCAGAATTAGGATATTTAGAGTGGTCATACCATGATGCAAATTTATCCTTTCTACTGCAGCTAGCCATGATTCATCTGTACTTTTGTCCCTGACAGAATTACATGCATTTGGAAGATTGAGGTGGAGAAAAAGTGGAGGTGAGAGAACCAGGATATGGGAGAAATTCCCTTTTAGAGTGACACAGGAGGAGATGGAAAACCTGCAGTGGAGATTAGCACCTGAAATAGATGTGGGAGGAAAATGCTCACATGAGCACAAAAATAAATACTTAGGGAGAAAGAAAAGAAAGAAAAGAACATCCTTTTTGTACAACTTGGGCACTAGCTGTAATATATATTTAGAGAATTGTCAAAAATGTGACATCTTGGAGCATGGCGGTGATTGTGTTTGGAGGAAGGGGAGATTGGCCATGTTTACACTTGGTCACTGTGGTCACAGTCACCACCTCCATGCTGTGTGCCTGGTTGTGAAGAGTGTGTCACGTGCCTTCCAGAGGAATACTAGATGCTTGTCAAATCCCAGCGAGACAGAAAGCACAGTGCACTGACATTACGAACCTTTAAAGGCAGTAGCTCGGGTTTCCTTCCCTGTTCCTATTGCCCCAATTCTCAAATATGGGGTTTGTTCCTAAAGGACTCATTCTGTGTGTGTGTCACTTTTCAGACCCAGAGATTGGAGCTGCTGTTCTCTTCATCAAAGCAGAGGAGACCAAGCAGCAGATAAAGAAACTCAACAGTGAGGTATGGGGCTGTCTCTTTCTTTGGTCATGCTGGAGTGGTAAGAGGAGGTTTCAGTCCTAGTTACCAGCAGAAACAGTGTGATGTAGAAAGCGCAAGTAGGTGCCCTGATGTCTGACCACCATGGATGAACTCCCACCAAGCCTCATATGAGTTATGTGACCTTTGATAAGTCACTTACTTTCTCTCAAGCTTCATTTACCCACGTGTAGAAGGGGATAGCAATTATAACTACCTTGTAGTCCACTGTGAAATGGAGATGATCCAACTAAATTGTTTAGCATAAAGTACACAATAAGTGATCATGACTATAATTAGTTTATTGAATGTACTGATATTGGTTTAATAAGTGCTTTTTCACTTTTTCACGTTCTTTAATTTTGGGGGAGTTAAAGCAAGATCATTAGTCCACAGGTGAATCAAAAGTAGGAGAGCAATCAATCGGCCTGAAGTTCTGTTCCTTTCTCTGACACACACCTGCTGTGCGACTGCGAGCCATGTACCTCAGTGAATCTCACCATCTGTTTATGTAAAATAGGGTGATTTTCACCACAACCTTATGGAGGTACATTTTACATAACATAAAGTTCACCCACTTCAAGTGTACAATTCAATGATTTTTAGTAACTTTACTGAAAGTTCGACATACACCCTAAGTTAGTTTTAGAGTATTTTTACCCTCTCAACAAGATCTCTCATAATCGTTTATAATTAATCCCTGTTCCCACATCCAGCCCTAGGCAACCACTTATCTACTTTATGGACATTTTGTATAAATAAAGAGGTAATTTCTGAATTATTGTCTTAATTGATGCCCCCTCCCAACATAAAATAAAATTTGAAAAAAAAAATGACCCAGATTTTTGAGACAATGATTTGGATGCAAATAGATTATTTGGGAGGTAACCCAGGAAGCAAGATGGAAGCGTAGAGAATCAAGGCAGAACAGAAAGGAAACAAAGAGAATGAGTGCTTTAGTGAGATCATTAGTTCTGTGAGATCATTAACTGAAGCTCAATCCCGTGGGCAGGCACAGATGCTGTAATAGAATTTCTTTCTAGGACTAAAATTTTAGATTATCAAATGAGATCTTAGCAGTAAATGTAACCAGTTGATGATGTTGATGAGATTTGAGAGAAATAAAATTATGTAATTATTATCAGTTTCCAATTACCTGTAATAATGGAAGACTGGGTAGCTTGTCACAAAGTTCAAAGGTTTTTTGAAACCCACATTTCTTCAGCTCCTTCTGCACCCATCCTGTCTGGAAGTGAGATTGTCCCTAACAAGATGTGAGAGGCCCAAGGGCCCACTGACAGAACAGGAACAGAAAACCTAACTGGGCTGACAGTTCCTAAGTCATAAGAACTTGGCCATGCTTTTAACAGGAGCATATCTGGATCACCAAAATAAGCACTCGTTAAAAAGGTACCCCCCAAAACCCCAAAACTAAATACCCTGTTGGAGAATTGCATGTTAACCTTCTATTGAATGATTTCTCTTCAGATACTATTCTCGACTAAAATCCCCCATTAATTCTATTTCAATTATTTTCCTTCACATTTGAGAAGATCATTTAGTGATTTTAAGAACTGATCAACCAAAATCTTAGCTCAAACACTGGCGTTATTAATTATTCTGGGGGGAAATGTGTTTATATCTTCACATTTTGGAATGTAGATAATTTTTCCAAGTGACACCTATAAATCTATGTCTTATATGATTTTCCTTTGATAATGAGAACCAGTGTCAGATGTGTTAAAACAGATAACTACTTGAAAAACAAACTATTTCCCCAGTGTGATTCTGTATTCATGATTGCTTTGCCAGTGAGATTACATAAATCTTTTTATCTTGTCATATATTGAAATAAAAAGAGCGAGATAAAAATATCAATGGTCCAGTTTTCCTTCCCTAAAGGATTAGTTTTCTTTATAGGAAAAGATCTGATTTCTTCATGGCTGAAGCCTAAGTAAAAAAATGTTATCCTTTATACATAATTTAATTTATTCACAGTCTTGACCCTTTGGGAAGTGCAATAAAACCTTCTAAGACAGGCAGAATGGAAAAACAAATTGGCTTCAAATTGTAAAATTATTCTCCTTGTTAAAAACCCCTACTAGTATTTTCCTCATATCTCCTACAAAGTAATGTTATTTACACAGCAAAAAAGTCCAAGCCTAAATTTTCCATTTCACCTATTTTCTACTGTTCACATGTGTGATCATTTAATTACTCTATTCTTTGTTTAGGAGTAAGCAAGAAAAGCAATGATAATAAATGTAGGATGTACTGCATGACAATAACTGCAACCAAAACGTCAGTCCCCAGTATCTGTGAGGCCCCTTGAGACTTGCATGAAGCTGAGAACACCACAGAAACTGCACTTCAATATTTGCTAAACATCTAAGATGTAACGAAGTTGTCCACTGATGTGTAAAGTTCAAAACCAGCTGGTTAAACACAGAACAAAAATCAGAAAAGGAAAAATATCAGGAATAGCCTACATTCGCAGAACAGTTAAGACTGTTTAAAAGATGTAGGGCAGCTGCTAATATTAGAACACATTTGAAAACCTTGTCATCGCTTTACAGCAGAGTAAAAAATTGAGCAATTGTAAGGGAATTATTTTTAAAATAACAACAAAACATCACTCTGTGGGCCATGGGCTGTGTAGGTCAAACGCTCCATTTCTGAAAAAGGTTTGTAGGCAAGGGTTGGGGCGTGTTCTCGATTCTGAAAGCCGGCTGACCCAGAACGACGCGGAGGCGCAGCCCACCGAGGGAGCCTGCGCTCTGCCGCTGCCGGCACGGGGCAGCAAATACACCAGCAGAGAAAGAGAATGAGCTGTGGAAACAGAGATTTTGATCCTACACATAAAGTTAACGCTGTGACTTCAGCAAAGTGTTCACTTTCCCTAAGTTCAGATCTCTCCTCTATTCAATAGTAACAATAAAATCTGTAATAGAGGATTGTTAGGAGAACTTAATACCAAATGTAAAGCACCAAGCACGTGCCCTCCCTTAGGAAGCGGTCAAATGCTCATTCCCTCCTCATACAAGGTTATTCCTCAAAAGTGACTCTCAAGTTCACCCGTGGTCCCAGTCTGCTGCTACCTAACCGTACCCAGTGCAGGGCAGTAGAAAAGAGATAATGTGTAAAGGCTTTATGGAATAAAATGGAAAAGAATGTACTTAAGGGAAACATACTGGATCATGAAAATGACCACTTTCACCTGAGAGTTTCTTTTGCCATAAAGACATTTACTTATAAGTTAGAATACAGTATAATAGGCCAAATTGTTTATATTTCAATGCATCTTATTTTAGCTAAATAATTTGATATGCTAGTGACATTGGATTCATATAAAGTGCACTTATTCTATAAGATTTATAAACTTAGGGACAAAGAGACCCCATGTGCCAGTTTAACAATACTTAACCATTACCTAACATTACACTAAACATATAAATGGCAAAATAATAATAAAACTCAGCAGAAAAAATCTGCCAAGCTTTATGAAAAAATAATCATAACCAAATCTTCAGTTTCAAAATGACATTACACAGGTAGCTGGTTAAATCAGCCTTGCTTACCAGGGTGTACTTTGGTTCCAGTGCTCTCATTGCCACTTTTTAGCATTTTATTTTGAATGTACATAAAAGAGTCACTTATTATTAGGCCATTTTAATCCACCTGGAGTCTTAAATATAGTAAAGAGAATGAAATATGTAACATGCCGAAGCAAAAAATGAGTTTTATAGAAACAGCAACACGCATTGACTTTTTTTAGAGAGAAATCTCATTTCTCATACTATTTATTAACTCCTTTAAAAAACTTTATTGAGACATAATTAAGATATTATATAATTTATTCATTTAAATTGTACAATTTGAAGGTTTTGAAAGTTAAGCAAAAGCTTAAATGAAAGTTAAAAGGGAGAAAATATACATTGTCAAAGGCCACATGCTCAGACAATGTAACTGTAGTAGAACCATTAAAGAAGAATCATTAAACAGGATGTGAAAAGAGGATTAGGATAGAATGTGACAAAAAAGTAAGTTTAACTGCTCTCAACAACATAATTTGTAATGGTAGTATTGGTACGGATATACTGAAACAGGTATACGTGTAATGAGAGATAAAGCAAATGAGTATTATTCTAATGCTATCATCCTTTGTACCTCAATAACCAAAATTCACAATGTTAAAACAGAGGAAATAAAAATGTAATATAGAATGTTAAGTAGAAACCCTGTAAATCAGAAGTAGAACTAGAAATACTATGAACCTAGGTAATATCACACACACACACACACACACACACACACACACACACACACACACACATCTCCAAGCTCTTTCATCAGAAAAGGAATAAAAACAGTGACGAGCCCAGTAACAGTAAATACCTCTATGCCTCTATTATGGTCTTGAAATATAATTTCCCACTAAATGAAACCAGAGTTTCTTGGATAAGTGGCTGTTTTCACTTCTGGGGTGTGAATGATACATGATGAGTCTGGAACACTTCAGTATACCAGATAGCGAGAAAGCTATCAAACACGACTAGGGTGATATCAAAAGAACTCAAGAGCCAATATAGAGAGTCTCCCATTGGCCAAACATGGGACAATTTGAGATTTAGTAAGGACAAGAAATGCAATGGATTGGAATACATAAAATAGATAACAAATGCTCCAAGATGGCAACATAGAAAACTCCTGAATATCCCTCCTATCTACACACAGAACAATTCCCTGTAAGAGAAATACAGAAACTACCTGAGCGGGACCTACACGCCAGACAAATAACAAAATACCCACGTGGAAACAGACAGGAAAGGCTGAGCCATCCTCTTACCATAAACCCCACCCCTGGGACATGGCCATAGAATCAGGAGGGAACCCCCAATTCCCAGTTTCTCTCTGAGAACTGAAAGACATAGACCACACACAGAGTGCCCCCAGTTTTTAAGGCTCCTACCTGAGTGGTGAGCCCCCAAAATACATAGCTTTGAAAGCCAAAGGGGCTTATCTTTACAGGTTCCACAGGTCTATAGCAAACAAAGAAGCAATTTTTTTAAAGATTTTATTTATTTATTTTTAGAGAGAGGGAGAGAAACAGCAATGTATGGTTGCTCCTCACATGGCCCTCACTGGGGACCTGGCCTGCAACCCAGGCATGTGTCCTGGCTGGGAATCGAACCGGGACCCTTTGGTTCCCAGCCCGCGCTCAATCCACTGAGCTACACCAGCCAGGGCCAAAGAAGCAGTTTTTAAATGAGTGAAATAGCACCCTATGGCTGTGTACCCAGGCTCAGCACAGAGGGAGCAAGTAAAAATGCCCATCTTCCTGTTTCTTCTCAGCAGGGTATTGACTGCATACTTTCCCAGCTACCACCTGAGGGTCCAGCTTCCAATCAGCTTACATCTAGGTGCTTGCTGAGATCCTACCTTTTGGGACAAAGATGGGTCTTGGCAAACACTCAAATGCTGAGAGCCATCAAGAACAAAGACAGCAGCTTCAACAATCGCAAACAACATGAACCTTAAGGCTCCACACACACACACACACACACACACAAACACACACACACACACCCTTAGAATCCACTTAGTAAAGTTGCAGGATACAAAATCAATACAGAAAATCAGTAGTATTTCTAAACACTAACAAGGAGCTGTAAGAGAGAGAAATTAAGAGAAACAATTTGATTTATAATAGCATCAAAAAGAGTAAGATACTTAGAAATAAATGTAACCCAGGAGGTAGAAGACTTATACACTGAAACTACAAAATATTGTTGAAAGAAATTAAGGAGAATCAAAACATGAAAAATTCAGCTATAGACTTGCCAAAGGAATTGGAAAAAAGCTGGCTACACTAAATTTTAAACTCTCACCAAGAGATCAATACGTGAAGAGATACAAAAGGGGCTAGAGCCGCAAGAACGGGAACTAATGATCTGACTCTGTGGAGTGCAGACCAGCAGCATCGGCATCAACAGGGATCTTGTTAGAAATGCGAATCCCAGGCCACTCCCCACACCCACTGAATCTGAATGGATACTTGCATCAAGATCCTCGGGTAATTTTTATATACATTAAATATTTATAAGCACGGTCCTGTGCTGTTGGTATTTGAGAGGAGACAGACTTTGTTTGGTGCTCACTGAGAGCCGTGAGAAACCCTTAGTCAGACAGCAATTTGGATACTAATCAAACTTTATCATAGGAAGCAGAAAAATAGATGAGAAAAGAAATCAAAGGGCTGATAAATAATGGATTGCCATAGTACAGCTAGAGTAATAAAGTTGCGTCCAAAGGCCTGGGCTTGCAGAAATTCAGTGCAACCACTGGAGTCATCACTTTCAAGACTGTAATTGGTCATTTTGTATGGGTAATGCTAGACTTGTAATTCTTATTATAATTTAAGAGGCATCGGATGCACCTGGAAAAGTAAAACCCTTGGTACAATTCCTGTGTGACCTTGGATAAGCCACTTCACCTCCCAGCATTCTAGTCTCTCCAGCTGTAGACAGAGATTTACAGCTTTCATTAGGAATGGGATTGAGCTCCTCATCTGGACAAAATTCATGCAAGTGTCGAGTATGATTATTATTTTAGCGGACAGATAAAAAGACTACCACTTGTTTCTGAATGCTTTGTGAAACAAAAGACACAAGGATGAAATTGGCCGATCATCTTTTTTGTTTTGCCGGCTTCTGGAGTTTGATTGAACTTGTCTGAATCCTATGATAACTACACAACACAACAAAGGATTAAATGAGAGACCATTTAATTACCTGAATCAGAGCTTGTAAAAATGTATATGTGTTCGCGGCAGGAGGAGAAGACTGGTGTAATTAGCACCTCTGAATTTAGGAAAATTATGTCTAGCAGGAAAATGTGTACATGTTTGGCAAAAATTGAGTGATGGGTCAAGAGCTCTTCAAGCTAAGAAGATTATATTAACAGATGCATTCCCCATCTGCTCACTGAATGCACAAAAATGGAAATCACATTTTTCCCCTATCAGCTGAAGTTCCAGTTACTCTCAGAGTTCGTGATTCATACCATACCAATAGCCAATGCTGAGAAGTGTAAAACATGAATAACATAATATAAAAGAAGGCTATTTTCTATATGAAATGAAAGGTATTGTCAAAGACACATTCCTGTCTTCATTATGAAACTCACACTCCCATTCCCAAAAGACACTATCTAAAGACACACTAGAAGAGCAAATATGTGTTTGCACCAAATGCATACAATATCACTACCAAAGCTGGCAGTGCACGGTGTTACTGGGACAACAGGTCACCGGCACCACAGATGGATTCTGTGCGCCATGTATTAACACAATATTTTTAAATTTCTCCCCATCTGAAATGGTGGGGACTTCCATAAGACACTGAAATCATATGAAATATTATTACCTGCTAGGAGTACTGCAACCCTGACTTCTGTGTCCTGCAGTGCTATTTAAGGGGGGGATTAGCAAAAATTACTTAAGTTCAAGTAAAAATAACAGAAACCCATACTAAGAAATTAACCACGCAACTTAATATTCATTAAAGTGTTTATGTATCAACAAAGTTTTATAGATGGCAGAATCGGAGCAGAGCCTCGAGCTATTCTAGAGAACAACAAAGGCCAGCCATACCTGCCCTCACCCCACATTGCTCTTCATTCGATTCTGATCCACACCAAACTGCACGTCGCTGTATTTGGGCTCACACACCCTTTCTATAGAATTCTCAATCCCTCTCACTGCAACTACTCAAAACTTAGATAGCAAATACAGGGTCTTAATCACCATGTTTCAAAGGCTCTGGTTTATTGCTGTTACTATTTGCTATGTCAAAGATCCATTCAGGGCAATGCTAAAACTTGGAGATTGTTTCTCCCAGTATTAACTATGTCAAAGTGTTAACAGAAATGGGTTTACCTATCCATGCTGAGGCTAAAGTGGAGTTATATAGGTAACTGGCTTATATTTTCTTTGGTCTAAATGTTTCTTGGGTTAGTATTCTCTATAAGGCAGAAGCTTTCACCCTAGCTTAGCACCTATGTTACATTATCAAATCGAGACACCTGGAATTTTTACATAATACCAGCTATAATGGGGACTAAACCTTAAACTCTGTTATATTATTTCATTCTCAAGAAAGCCCTTGTGGAAATATGACTCAGAGAAGTTGAGCAGTAACATCATATCAATGGAGCAAATTAAACGTGAGAGGAAAAAAACAGATACTCTGGAAATGTAGGCAACAATGACTGTTTCTAAGCCAACAGAAGTTCTGAGAAACCTGGGTATGGCAGAAATAGAAAAACCATGGCAGCTAGTGATTCCCTTCTTAGAGGTACAGAAAGATCAGTGTGTGGGTTATTATGGACAGCTGACAAGTCTGAGCTACGTGGAAGCACAGATGGTGTTTTCATCACTTCTTTCTAACAGTTGGGACATTGGAAAGGACAGAAAAATCTTGGATGTGAACATTTGGCTATGCAGACGGTGATGGTGAATTGGTTTGGCCAACAGTTCCGGATTGAGATGGATTCTTACCCATAGAAGCATGAGGAGGAGGAGGAGAAAGAGGAAGAAAAGGAAAAAAATAGATAAAGAAAATGGAACATAATACACAAGTATGAGAAAAAAAATGGGCATTGAGTTGTGGTTTCTTTCTCTACTATCTATATAAATAATCAGAAGACCATATCTAAATACCCACCCCGGGACGGTAATTCCGGAAGAACAAGGGTTCGGTGTAAAGAGGGGGAAGCAAAAGGAAACAAGGAAACATGCAACCATGAAGCGAATGCTTAGTCTGAGAGATCAGAGACTTAAAGAAAAGGATAGGTTAAAACCTAAAACGAAAGAAAAGAAAGATCCCAGTGCACTCAAGGAAAGAGAAGTCCCCCAATACTCTTCCTGCTTATTCTTCCAATATAACACACGGCTGGGCCCACCTTACCATATCCTGGTTGATACCAGCTTTATCAACTTTTCCATTAAGGCCAAACTGGACTTAGTGCAGTCAATGATGGACTGTCTCTATGCCAGGTGTACCCTTTGTAAAACTGACTGTGTAATGGCTGAAATTGAGAAATTGGGGCAGAGGCATTGAGTGGCTCTAAGGAACACCAACGATACAGGACTTGAATGATTCACCATGTACGCACAAAGGAACCTATGCAGATGACGGTTTAGTACAGAGAGTAACTCAGCACAAATGTTACATTGTGTCCACAGTTGACCAGAACCTTAAAGGAAGAATTAGGAAGGTCCCTGCAGTTCCCATCATGTACATTTCTAACCACGGGTACCACACTGAGCAGATGCCACATGATGATGGAGCCCCTCTGTTCTAATACTTAACAAACAAAGCTCCTCTGCTTTCGTTCAACTAACTTTCCCTGTTGCCAGTTTATTAAACATACTACAGAATGAGTTATTATTGCTCACTCACCCATTTTCTCTGCTATGAGCCAAGTACGGTTAAATACAGTCACTTTTTTATGTTGTTTTGAAAATATTTGTTACATGTTTT
>PVJI01015012.1:0-42407 GCA_004026765.1 Micronycteris hirsuta | reverse complement strand
CTACAGTGATTCCTGAAAACGCTTCTCCCCATTGTCCCCTCCCCACTCCCCCCCGGCCATTGATAGACTGTTCTTAATTTCAATGTCTCTGTTTATGTTTTGCTTGCTTTCTGTTTTTGCTGTTTATGATCCAGTCAAAGGTGAGATCATATGGTATTTGTCCCTCACCGCCTGGCTTACTTCACTTAGCATAATGCTTCTTTAACTCCTTGGTTGTCAGACTTCCAAACAGTTCAGTTTTCTGGCAGTTCTAGTTATTTTTTATTTTTAAATTTTTTGTTGTCCTTATTTTGGTTGTGCGAGGAAGCAAAGTATATGTACCTATGCCTCCAACTTGACTGGAAGTCACCCTTGGGTTTTTTAATAAAAATAAAACTGTATATGCTTAATGTGTACAATTTGATGAGTTTGGCCGTATGCATAATATTTGGGTACTATGCAATGATAGTGTCATTGTGATGACACTACCACTACAGTCAAGGTTATAAACTTATTCACCATATTTGAAAGTTTATTTGTGTGTGTGTGTGTGTGTGTGTGTTAAGAACACTTAACAAGAGATCTTTGCACATATTAAAGTGTATAATACTGTGTTGTTAACTATGTTGTACAGTATATCTCTAAAAATTATTCATCTTGCAAAACTGAAACTTCATAACCATTGAATAACCCATTTCCCATCCCCTCAGCCCTGGACAACCACCACTCTATTTTCTGCTTCTGATTTTGACTATTTTGATACTATAATTGGAATCATACAGTATTTGTCCTTCTGAGACTTGTTTATTTCACTTAGTCTGTCTTCCAGATTCAACTATGTTGTCATAAATAGTAGAATTTCATTCTTTTTTAAAAGCTAATATTCCATTGTATGTATGTGCCACACTTTCTTTATCCATTCATCTCTTGGTGGATATTTGGGTTGTTTCTATATTTTGTCTATTGTAAATAATGCTTCAATGCACATGGGGGTGGTATTTATTTTTTTAATGAAAATGTTTCAGCTCTAAGCTTCTAGAAGGCAAGAACAACTACTTTTGAAGTTGTATCCTCAGGATTCATGCAGCATATTTCCTGAATCTTGTTATTTTCTGGTAATTATTTGTCTATACCCAAGACAGTAGGGTGGATGAACAGCTATCTAACCCAACGAGATTGAAAAGGCCACTGATGGCAGTAAATATATAGTGATTATGATGATCAATTTTTTTGTGTTAACTTCTCTGGGCTAAGGCCAGATAGCTTGTAGAACATTATTTTTGGTTGTATCTGTCAAGGTGTTTCCAGAAGAGATTAGCCCTTGTTTCAGTAGATTGAGTAAAGAGATCTTCCCTTCTCAGTGTAGGCAGGCATTATTCAATCCATTGAGGGCCCAATTAAAATAAAAAGTCAAAGGCAGGGCAAATACCCTCTCTCTTCTCGAATTGGGACATCTATCTTCTCCTGCCCTCTGACATTGGAGTTCCTAGTTCTCAGCCTTTTGGACTCTGATGGTATAACTCCTGGGAGCACCTCTCTGTTCCGGGGGGTTATACCATCAACTCCCATAGTTCTCAGGCTTATGGATTCAGATGGAATTACATCACCAGCTTTCCTAGTTCTCCAGCTGTAAACAGCACTTTACAGGGCTTCTCAGCCTCCATAACTGTATGAGCCAATTTTTTTAAATAAGTCTTCTTTCATATGTATCTTCAGTTGACTCTTGCTCAACACAGATTTGAACTGCATGGGACCATTTGTACACAGATTTTTTCAATAAATTTTGTGAAAGTATTTTCTTAGGAGACCCAAGATGGCAGAGGAGTTGGTGGAAGCTACACTAATCACTTCCCCAGACCAAACTGGAATTAAAATTAATTATAGAAAAGTTATCCTGAATAACTAACTGAACACTAGCTGGAGAGAAGCCTTATAACCATAGATAGGTGGAACAAACCACATCACTACAACATGGCTGGTAGGGAGTGCAGAGGAGGCACAAGAGGGCTGACTGGCTTCCCATGAGAGGCAGCTGAAGCTCCAGAGGGATATTTCAGTGACTGGTTGGTCCTGCCTGAGAAGCATGGGGTCTAAACCCCAAGCTGGATTCCCTAGCCTACAGCAGCAGAACCATGAAAGGAACCAAAAAAAACATACAGCTCTGAAAAGCAGTGGAGTTTCTGTCCACCAGAGAGAGACAGCTGGAGATGCAGAGAGCCTCTCAAAGAGCCAATGCACAATTTTTTTTTTTTTTTTTTAGCCATTGACCCTTGCCTCTGGCAGAGGCAGGGCAGAGTGAATTAGAGACATGAGGGGAGAGTCTGAGGCTGCTAGCTCTGGAGATAGAACTGAATGGTAAGTTGCCAGGATCCCTATGCTGATTCATTCCCCACACTGCAGGAGCCATCTTTCTCAGGCAGAACACTCCCCTCCAAGTGGCAACAGCCTGAGGGGAAGTAATAGCTCTACCTGCAGGAATTACTCTGCCTTACCCTGTGGTGCTTAAGCTCTGATGCTGAGTAGTACAGCTGGAAGACTTTCACTCTTTAAGGCTAACAGTAAGCCCACATACAGACACAGACATCTGAGAGCTCTGAGACAGTAGGTGACCCACCCTCAGACCCAATGCTGGTAAAAATGGGAAGCCTGACTCTTTCTGCACATAAACAGTTCCAGAAGATAGAACCATGTGCTGTGAATCACTGATAGCTCCAAACAGGTTGTCCAGGACCAGTCACAGGCACGGTTTGACAGAGGCCTACACCAGAGTCTTTGCAGATCTACCTAATACATAGAAACAACACAAAGAGGCAGCTAAAATGGAAAGACAAAGAAACAGGTCCCAAATAAAAGAACAAGAGAATTCTCCAGAAGAACTACATAAAATTGAAGCAAGCAATCTTTCAGATAGTTTAGAGTAATGATTATAAGGATACTCAACAGCATGAAAAAAGACATAGGAATCATAAAAAAAAGAACTAGCCAGAAATAAAGAATGCAATATCTGAAATAAATAATACAGTGGAAGGAATAAATAGGAGGTTAGATGAAGCAGAGCATTGAATTGGAAGAAAAAGTAGAAAAACCACCCAAACAGAGCAGCAAAAATAAAAAAAAGAATTAAAAAATAAGTGAGGAGAGCTCAAGAAACCTTTGGGACAACATGAAGTGTGACAACATCTGCATCATGGGAATACCAGAATGAGAAGAGAGAGAGCAAGGGATTGAGAACCTATTTGAAGAAATAATGACTGAAAACTTCCCTAATCTGGTGAAGGAAAAAGACATACAAGCCCAGGAAGCTCAGAGAGTTCCAAATAAGTTGGATTCAAAGAGGCCTACACCAAGACACATCATAATTAAAATGGCAATGCTTAAAGACAAGGAGATAATTCTAAAAGATTCAAAAGAAAAGAAGGTAGTTACATACATGGAACACCAATTAAACTGTCATCTGATTACTCAACACAAACATTTCAGGCCTGAAGGGAATGCTGTGAAATATTTAAGGTGATGAAAAACAAGGACCTACAACCAAGGGTACTTAATCCAGCAAGCCTTCATTTAAAATTGGAGAAATAGAAGTGAGGGTGTTCCAGCCAAGATGGAGGCATAGGTAGAAACCCTTTGCTTCCTCACACAACCAAAAGGAGGATAACGACCAATCTAAAATCAATAGGCAACCAGAAGCACCAGAAAATCAAACTGCATTGAACTCCAACAACCAAGAAATTAAAGAAAAAATCAACCAAACAACTGGTAAGAACCTGCAGTGAATCATGTGGGTGGAGCCAGCTCAGAAAAAACGAGGTGAGGCAGTGGACCACGTGGTGGGGCTGGCTGCAGGCAAAACTGAGACTCAGAGCTGACTGTGGACTACGTTGGGGGTTGCTGTGGTGGGAGAAACTCCCAGTCTCACATGAGAGTCTGTTGGAAAGTGGGCTAGAGACGAGCAGGCGAGCTGCATTGTTCCCTCTCTGGCCCCTTCCTCACAGGCAGTGCTGCAGTGTAGCAAAGAGGCCTGGGTAAATACCTAAGGCCCTGTCCCCTTACAGCTTATCAGGGATCCCGAGCAAAGAAATAGGGCCAAACTGAAAGAACAGAGCAAAATCTCAGAAAGAGTTAAGCGAGGAGGATATAGCCAACCTATGTGATGGAGAATTTAAAGCCCCGGTAATCAAAATGCTCACAGAACTGATTGAACATGGTCAAAAAATGAAAGAACAAATGAACAATAACCAAAATGAAATAAAGCAAAATATTCAGGGAACCAACAGTGACAGGAAGGAAACTCAAAGCAACAATTTGGAACAACAACAACAACAAAAATCAAACTGGAACAGAATGAGGAAACAAGAATTCAAAAAAGTGAAGAGAGATTTAAAAACCTCTGGGACAACCTGAAATGTTCCAATATCTGAATTATAAGGGTGCCAGAAGGAGAAGAACAAGAGCAAGAAACTGAAAACTTAATTGAACAAATGATGAAGGAAAACTTCCCCAATCTGGTGAAGGAAATAAACTTCCATGAAGCCCAGGAAACCCAGAGAGTCACAAACAAGTTGGACCCAAAGATGAACACACCAAGGCACATTATCATTAGGAGATAAGGAGGCACATCTCTATTAAAGATAAGGAGAGAATCTTAAAAGCAGCAAGAGAAAAGGAGATAGTTACCTCTAAAGGAGTTACTATAAGGCTATCAGCTGATTTCTCAAAAGAAACCTTGCAGACAAGAAGGGGCTGGAAAGAAGTATTTGAAGTCATGAAAGGTAAGGGCCTACATCCGAGATTACTCTATCCAGCAAAGTTATCATTTACAATGGAAGGGCAGATAAAGTGCTTCCCAGATAAGGTCAAATTAAAAGAGTAAAACATCACCAAGCCCTTATTATATGAAATGTTAAAGGGACTAATCTAAGAAAAAAAAGATCAAAACTATGAACAGTAAAATGACAACAAACTCACAACTACTAACAACCAAACCTAAAAAAGAAACAAAAACAAAAACAAACTAAGCAAACAACTGGAAGAGGAACAGAATCACAGAAATGGAGATCACATGGAGGATAATCAGTGGGAAAGGGGATGGGAGAAATGGGGCAAAAGGTACAGAGAATCAGTAGCATAAATGGTAGGTAGAAAATAGACAGGGAGAGGTAGAGAATAGTATGGGAAATATAGAAGTCAAAGAACTTATGCAGTGTGCAGGGCAAAAGAGAATAAAGGGGGGGAAATTGGACAACTGTCATAGCATAATCAATAAAATATATTTTAAAAAATTAACAGTATAGGAAATAAAAAGAAACCAAAGAATTTATATGTACGACCCATGGATCCAAACTAAGGGGGGGGTGGATTGCTGGAGGTCAGTGGGGTACCAGGCATAGAGGGGCAAAGTGGAAAATGGGACAAATGTAAAAACAGAGTCAATGAATTATACTTAACAAAAAAAGAAAAAAATGGTATTATGGAACAACGATTTAAAAAACAGTAATTAATCCAACACTTTAAGTGTAGAGAGCACTCAAACATTTCCTATTAAAAAGCATTAAAGATAAAAAATTATATTGTACAAAGTTTTGTGAGAACAATCATTACAATTTTTAAGAAGAGATGTACATTTCCAGGAGGTATGATTTTTGAACAAATGTCACTTCAATAAATTTAATAAAAACTGACAAAAATTCTAATCTATGAATAAAAATCCATCAGAATAGGTATGCACCTGTCTGGATAATTAAGATAGTAAAGTTGCTATCAAGGAGCAGTGACGTGGGAATGGCTGAGGTGAGGACAGCAAAGTGTACTATGATCAATTGTTTACACTAAACAACAATACAGTGTGCTTTCTTTATTTTCTTCCTCATCAGTTGTCCACAAATTGTCACCTGGATGAATTTTGGGGGGAAAACTGCATTTGTAAACACAACATTTTGGTATAGGATTTTTTTCCCAAAAGGAGTTATTTTTAACCAAGAGGAATTAATTCAATTCCTAGGTTTTCTTTTAACTTTACCATTGATGAGAGAATTTTTTGAATGTTTTCATTTCTAATTCCTCATCAAAATGTATTACACAATTGAAAAACAAGAAGTTGCATCCTATACTAAAATAAGTTGCCATTTCCTGATTTTGCTGTTTGCTGAAGACTTTGAGTGAACCACACAATCACATCATGGTCTAATTTATGCTTCAGATGTTTCATGTGACTATAAACCACCACACCTGTTCAGGTTTTTACCTTAGCAGAACATTCTCTTGTACTGCACAAATACATACGTAACATAAAAGCAAGTAATCACAACATGAGCACAAATGTGAAGTTTGTAATTGACAGATAAGATAGTTAAGATTACCTGAAATTGTAGACATCTGTTTTGCTGTCAGAGGCTGTATGATAAATACACAAAACATATGTAATTGTTTCTTGAAAAAAATAGTCAAAATTATAACATCCTGCAGAAAAAAATACACATTATACAAGCCGGGGTGGAAAATATATGCTTGAGTTCGTCAAGACAGAAAGTCAACTTTTCCTAACAATTGTATCTTTCTTAAACTAACTGAAATTCAGGTGGCCCAGAAACAGCTAGAAGTTGTCTAATTTGTAGGCAATTGGTGAGCTCTGCTATAGTACATACTGTATTTCTCCATTTAATATCCTTTCCCCCAAATAGCCTAAAGAGGAGAAAGTTAAAACACTGAGAAGGATAATGTAGTGAGTGGGGAAGGGAAGGCTGGCACAGAGATAATTAATAATTTAATAATTGAAACATGTTCTCCAAAACTGAGCCCCTGACAGCCTGCCTGTATTCCATGGACCTGGAGGCAGGTCTGGGCCACAGAAGACATTCCGGGAAGTTGACAAAGTCCCTTGGGGAAAATTCTGATCAAACAAACTGTTAAGGGGAGTTTTCAAGGGTCAAACTGAAATCCTTTGTTCTTTATACTTAAAAAAAGTCACCCAATTCAAACATTTTTGTTAGAGTATATGTTAGTAGTTAAATATAGATTTGCCTAACTGAGCAGAAACTGTAATTCTCTCTTCACCTTCAAAATGCAGTTTTCTGGCAGGATTAAATCATAGGATGTCACTAAATATAAGTGGAAGTTCTACATAAGTGTCACAAATGAGTCTGCCCAGATCATCATGCCCTCCCTAGGAGCTGGCACAAGCCTTGGTATAGAATATGCCCTCATGTTGACTCAATACATGCACATATTTTTATATACATTCAGGATCTACATACATACATGCAAATAAATTTTAAAGCTGAAGGAACGTTAGGTCAAAATAATTTGGTCTAATTCCTCATTTTGTAAAATTGAGGGCCAGAGAAGCTAAAGAACATAAAAAACAATTTCATTACACATAAAACCTTCTACAATGTTAACCTGTGGATAGAAGAAAGGAAAAATTAGAAATCAACTTTTCTACCAGCAAGATGAGTGCTTTTTTGCTACTTCATACTTTACAGTCATAAGGGTTTGAAAATATCACTTTCTGTACCAAATGCTTATATGTTAAATCTTCTAAAATGCCTACTTTCTCAAATAAATGATTTTCTTTACTTCTGGTCAATGGATTTTTCAAATCATGCCCCAAATTCTCCAATATCAAGATCATATGGTAAGGACCGAAAACTCTCTAGCTTTATACATGGACTTTTGAATCTCAAGTCCATACTCTGCCATTGTAACTGCCTGACCTGGTCTGAATCACTTCAACAGCAGCACATTGGAAGTAAAGAAGATCGTATTTTGTTATTATTAGCTTCACTATCAAAGTGCCAGGAGCATTAATTTGTGGTTTTAGATGATGAGTTTTGTATTTTCTTTCATTCATTCATTCATTCATTCATTCAGCCAACCCCTGTTGAATAGCTAGCATTGGATGCAGTAGAGAAGGCAGATAAAAGCAAATATGTAATGAAAAATTATAATCAAGTGAGAGAAAAGTTCACAATCCAGTGAGGGTTTCAAAGAGGTAGTGTCCCTAAGGGCCAGTATATGTAGTATGAAGGATTGATGGGGAGGTAATCAAACAGCAGATATAGATGACAGGTCAGGAAATTCAGGCACAGGTACAGCATGGAGGCTGAGAGCAGCCCTTCCAGGTAGGCATGGTGAGCATGACAGACACATCCTGTCTTGCTGGGGAAGTACAACCTGCTCACATTGCCTAGAAGAGGATTTAAGTCAGAACAGAGGAGGGATTGGAGCTGGCACAGTAGGAGGGGCCGATGCTACAGGATCTTGTGTGGCTACCAAGAAATTAGACTTGTTTTTTCTTTTTAGTTGTTAATACTAAACCATGGAATGGAGTAGCGTGATCCTAGATAGCTCATTCTGGCAACTGCTTGAAGGTTGAAGTGTAGGAAAAAGTGAAGACAGGGCAGGGACAACTAGACAAAAAAATAAGACCAAACATTTCACTAAGACCTGCCTCTCCTATAAGATTAGAAGTGTCTTAAGGCCAGAGCTCAGGTCATACTCAATATACCAAATATATGGCAGATAGTATGTGC
The DNA here is from genome assembly GCA_004026765.1 of Micronycteris hirsuta. Classification (NCBI taxonomy): domain Eukaryota; kingdom Metazoa; phylum Chordata; class Mammalia; order Chiroptera; family Phyllostomidae; genus Micronycteris; species Micronycteris hirsuta. Next base: position 33,897 of record PVJI01015012.1, on the reverse strand, counting down.
TCAGTAAATATTTTATTGAATGAGCACAGAACTGTATCTCTGGTGTCTAGGAGAAATATATTCCTTAATTAGGTCACACAGGCTGAAAATTTCAATTCTCTCCTTTGAACTATAAATAACAATTTTAAGTATTATAAGGGAAAGAACAAGGGCAAAAATAAAAACAAAAGGTATATTTATTTTTCTAATGAAGCACAGTTATTAACATCAGTCCCTTAAATACAGTGTATGAAAGAAGGCTGACAATTTCTTCTACAAGGAAAGAGGCCACCAGTTTTATTTAAACTAGAAAGATAGTCTACAAACACTTCAATTACAATGCCACTTAGGTTACAAAGACAGTCAACTGGGTGATTTCAGCAAAGTTGAGACTTTGTTTTTAAGACAATCAGAAGCTGAACGAACAGTCACCGCTCCTGCCAATCTAGCCATCAGGATGGTCTAGTCTAGGAGGTCTCATGCAGAAAGGTTGTTCTTAGAGGGGTATACTCAGAGTGACTGGCTCCTCAGCTGCTCAGGGACAGTTATGGAAAGCTCTAGCTACTGATGTTTAAACTAAAGCCTAGTCAGTGAAGCCTGGTATGTGAAGAGAACTAACTTATAGGAACAGGAACATACTGCTGTAAAAGTTACTCTTTCCAGAATGCTGACCATGTCCAAGGCACTGTACTTAACATTTTTAAAGGCCTTATCTCCCTTATGCTTAAAAAAATCCCAACACATGAAGTAAAGACCATTATTATCTCCTGTTTTCAAATGGGGTGGTTGATGCTTAGGGAAGTTAAATAATTTCCCAAGGTCACACAACTAGGAAGTGGCAGAACTAAAACTTGATCCTATGCCCTGATAGCTGCCCCTGAATATGCTCCTCTTTAACCATGATTATAGATTAGACCCAGAAAATAATAATGATGCCCTTCGTTCTGGCAACACTTGACTGCTCACTTGGTGCCTCAGTCTTTTGTTGTTGTTGAAACCATAAACAACCTTGTGAGGTGGGGAAGGCATGAATTATGTTCACCCTCTGATAAATCAAGGGACTTCTACTAGACAGTATTGCATAGACTTAAAGAAGTTTATCAAAAGAATTGTTCGGGTTCAAATCACAGTTGTGTTACTTCCTGGCTATATGACACTAAAAAAATTGCTTAGCATCTTCTGAGTCTCAGTTTCCATATTTACAAAATGGACAAACTACCTACTTCATAGAGTAGTTGGGAGGATTAAATGTGAAAATGCATGCTAAAACCTAAATTACCCAGTACATACTGATTACTTAATAAATGTTAGATATTAGTAGTATTGCTCCCCCACCCCCAAACAATTAGCTAATAGGAACCGTAGAGTCAAATAAATTATTTCAATTTAATTCAATTCAGTCCACTCCAATTTCTTTCAGCTACTGATTATTGGGTATCCAGCAGGTGACCATGCTCTTGGTACATGTACCTTGATTCCTAGTCCTATGCATTTCTCATTACAGTCAAAATCATCCATTACTGAAACCCACAATCTTGTGTTGAGGTGAATAGCTCAGGACATTGACATCTTACATATCCCTGGGAGGCATTTATTGTCCTCCAATATACTTCATTTCTGCTGTTTCTTTCCACTTTGTCTTCCTCTTGAATAACTGAAACTGAAACTTCCCATCTTTTCTCCTTTCTTTTCTTTGGAATCGGTGTCTGAGGAGCCCACAGGGGAATGCTTCACCCTACTCATAGCCCTAAATACAAAAAACCAGTGATCCTGGTAATTTCATTTCAAGGGGCAGCTTTCTGAAAGCTCCATGATGAAAAAAGCTGCAAGACAGACGTCCATGTGGGAATGGCAGTGGGTAGCAACTAAAAAGAAGTGAGTCAGAGCCAGCTGTGTAGTGTCCCAGCAATGCAAGTGACAAAACACAACTTTTGAAAGCCATTGCCAACATCTACAGCAGGGCTTTATAGTGTCTTCCTTCTGGCTAAAAGGCTTGCATTTGAGTGCTCAAGTTCATGTAAGTTTGTTTAAAATGCATAATTCGTAAAGGCTACCTAGCACCTCCCCTGTGTAACTATTCACTCCCCACCTGCTCAGGAGGATGAGAAGGACTGACTGCATGTCATACAAACATCATTCTTGAAATCTGTCATCATCACACTTCCTGGCCTGGCCAGGGTCACTCCTACTCACCTTTTCATTTTTTTCACTCCTTAGTTTTCCCTGTGAGATATCTGTAGAAGTACGTATGCCTGTCAGGTCAAGTCCTTAGTTTCAGAGTCTCTGAATAATGAGAGTATCTGAATAACATGTTTCAGATACTCTGATGAGAGTATCTGCAAATCAATTTTCACCCACCACCATTATGCCAAGAAGCAGGAATGAGCTTCCTCTGACTCTTCATTTATTGCATTAAAGAGGGGGAAGGAGGTATAAAAGGTAGGGCATGCATTCAGCACTGCTTCTAAGTACTTTGATTTGAGTTGACACAAGCAAGAAAACTATCTCCTTTGTTGCCGTGAGGCTGCCCCAGATTATGTCATTCCAGTGCTCGATGATGACATAATAGTCAATATAGAGGTGATTTATGGCATTCCTGGCAGGACTGATGAGGGGAAGCTGTGCAAATAGCTGTTTTTTTGGCACACTTGATTTTTTTCAGTATGAAAATATCAGTCCCTTTAAAACAATCCATCAAACTAATCTAGAATATAAACATAAATTCAGGCCCTGAAAAACTTTGTGTTCTGGTTCAGTCAACAGCTGTTACAATGAGCAGGTGCACAGCCTGTGGTAGTTTTCCACCTGGCCACTGTATTTCAACTTAGATATAGGCCTCATCCTCGTTCCCTGATCATACATGTAAAAGTAAAAGATGACAATAAAGAGGTAGCATTAGGTATTGTCTGTGGTCAATGTTCATTGCCCATCTATATTATTCCTTACAGTAAGTCTTAATAGTAGATTTCTGACTTTCCCCATTTCTCTCCGTGTCCTCACTTGTATGAAAATCTAAGTTACAGTCACAGCAGTAATGGAAATAACACTACCAATTAAAATTCTAACAATGGTCACCTTTTGTGAAATGTTTACTAGATACTAGGTACTATGAAGTCTCTCATTTCTCATTTCATTATTTCTTTAACCCTGACAACCCCAATGTGGGTCTCACTATCACTATCTTTATTTTTCAGATAAGGACATTAGGAATTGAGGAGGTTGAGTAGCCTGTTGAAGAGCACAGAGCTAGTAAGTTGCAGAATTTGAATACAGGTCTGAGAGAGCCCATCTACAGAAACCAGACTTCACTTGCAGAGAACAGATCTGAGAAAAACTCCTTACCAAAGTGTTGACAGCAGGAACCACAGCAGAGGAGACACCATGTCAAACGCAGAATTCAGTTGCTGAAAAAGATGAAACCTACTGAATTCTTTAAAGCTCCACGACTACTTGTTTTATTTAATTACATCCAGTAAAATCTGAATTCCAGAGGAGTGAATTGGCAATTTTAATACTCCTCTGGTCATCACTTGAGTGAATGGTAGGTTGACCTTTGCCAAAAGGCAGGGTTGACACCTGTGATGGGCTTCAATCTTAAAAGGACATTTAATGTGTGCTGATTTTGCCTCTTTAAAGGAATTTTGTCAGCCCAAGTACAGTAAAATGAAACGACCCTTTTTTAAGAGCCAGGCAGTACATTTTCCTCTGTCTGAATTGAACTGCTTCCCTTTACATATAGCTGCTCCTTATTGACCACTCACAAAATGCCAGCCACTATACTGAGAAACACTGGACACATTATCTGATTTAATTCCCCATACAGCTCTTCACAGATGCCCTTACTATGCCCACCTTTGCGCGTCTTTTGGACTTCTCATCTTTTTTTCTAAGATTTTTCAAAGGTTACAGAGGAAACTGCAGCCATTACATTATTGTATGAGTTGAGCACATGGACTTTTCATTGCTGTCAGCATCCTGGATGAGTTGTGGCTCTTGAAAGGAGTTCAGTGAGCAATTCAATAGGAAGGAATGCTTTCAGCCAGACTTATCTTGCAACTGGCACCCAAGCTGACTATTGTTTCCACTGAATTAAATTATTCAGGAAATAGTTGGCACATGAATTTAGGTAATCCTGTTGGGGGTCTCCCTAATCTCAACCTCTTCTGATACAGCTGACCCATTTTCAGAATGCTGAGAACTTTGGGGTCATGACCTCTAATTTAGACCTTACTTCAGTCAGTAAAACCTTCTCATCCTCTTACCTTCAGTTTTCTCATCTGTGAAATGGGATTATTAGAGTCATTATACAGACACTTTTGAGAGTTTATTATGTGCCAGATATTTTTCTGAGTACTTGACATTTACTATCTCATTAAGATGTCACAACAATGTGTTTTATAAGTGAAGGGACAAAGACATGGGAATTAGGTAATTTATAAATTCATGGCTGTGAGTGATAGTGTTGGGATTCAAAACCTAGTGGACTGATCTCAAAGCTCACCCTCATGTCCATTACCCCTGGGGTTTTCCAACTTGAGTGTGATCAGAATCACTGGCATGGCTGACATCCCTGTGACTGGACACTGACCATCCCAGGGTCTGCACCCATAGTCAGGGTGCAAATGTGATGACGACAATGGAGTTAAGAGTTTGCAACTAAGGTCATCAGTTTCTCAGAATCACAAAAATAAACATGGATTCAATTCAAAAGGCAGACAGGCTAGTATTTAAAGTTATGGCTTGCCTAATACACAAAAATAGTCCTAAATGAGTAATTCTCTTACTATATTTTACCAGTAAACTTAAGCTGAAATACATATTCATGATTTTTTTGGCCTGGAGTATTTCACACTGAAGTAGCAAATTTGTCCTATGCCCAGTGGCCACATATTCAAAGCAGACTTATTTTTGCTTTGAGGAGGAAATAAGATTTTTGACACTGTTTCACCACTAATAACTGGAATATTAATCTAATTCATTGGGCCATCCTTTCCACTGAAATAGAGATAGTGAAATGTGTGAGGCAGAAAGACTCTGGAACACATAATTTTAACCAGTTTGCTGAATTCCACCTGTGCTTTTGTTGCCTTCTTGATTACCTCAGTGAGAAATGGTAAATGGATAGAATATTAACAACAATAACATCAATAGTTACCATTATTACACTCATATCCCCCCTCTCAATATACCAGGCAGTTCATCAATTACTACTTTTCAATAATATTCCCATTTTATAGATAAGAACTGTAGCTAGAAAGTGCCAGAGCTGGCATTCAAACGCAGCTCCGCTTGAAATAAAAAAGAATACGTACTGAAAGTTTACCTTTCAAAGTCGTCCAAAGTGGACCAGTATTCCTGCCTTCTCTACATAGGCACTATACATTGATCGTGAAATGGTTTGGGGTACAAAGATGGGCAATGGACAAACCCCACATTTTTGTGTCTTTCCCCAGGTGAAAACACTTTGGAAACCATTTTGTTTCTTCCAGTTCAATCAGTTTAAACAATGTTTGTTAGTTGAGTGACCATTGCCTTGGTATTAGTGCATAGGGACATTTTGCATTGCATACTGTATGCAGAAATTTACCATCTTGGAACAAGGTGGCTTTTTTCAAATGTCTACATATAGGTGATGCCCAAATGTGGAGAACAATTTTTTTAAATAAATTAAGAAAAATATTTCATATCCTTCTAAGTTTACAGACTTGTGTAACTCCCACCATTTGGAGGATCCCCAAGTCTCAGCCTTCTTCTTTGAGTTCCCTAGAAGCACACACTTCACTACATGGCTGTTCACTGCCCTCTCTCCTGCTAATTGCATCAGATCACAATTGACTCAGGTGGGCCAGTCAGGGCTCTCTCCTGGAATTCTGAATTGCTCTAGGGTAGAACAGAAAGTAGGAATTCAAAGATTATCAGGTGAGCATGTTCATCCATTCATACAAAGTGGTGGGAAAGCCAGTCTGCAGAGAGAGAAGTAGATGTGCAAAATAAAGTAAAAATAAGAGAACTTGCAGCCCCAGAGGAAGAGCAAGATGGCTGTCTACTTCCAGGTACTGAATTCTCACTCTGCCCCAAGGTGTATTCCCAGCCTGGAGAGATACCTCGGTGTCCTTAAAATAAAGTCCTTCATTCTCCTTTCAAAAGCTTAATCTAGCTTAAGTGGCTTTGTGTCACTTAAACTAAATGATCCTTGACTTGGGAACAACTTCAACAAATTTACAGGCAGTTAACTCTGAATTAAAGCAAGCAGAATTGCCTAACATTTGCTTGAAGGGGAAAGGGTCTCTTTGTTTTTTCTCCTATTGAAGTATTTAAAGTTAGAATGCCTTGGTGTTTAACATAAAGAATAAAACAAAGTTTCTGGTTTTGGGATCCTCACAACTAGACCCTGAGACAAGGCTTTGAGTGAAAGCAATTAAGAAGTGATTCTAGAAAGCAGTAGTGGAGGGAGAGGTGAGAGAGAAAGAGAAGGAAGGCAATAAAAGGTATATTATCTGATTGTTACTGCTGTGGGGAACTGAAACTTGCTCCTTCTGGGGATCTCTGGGAGTCAATATAAATCACATGGCTCAGAGCCACCCATGTGAGGGCACTGAGCTGAGAGTCATCCCTGACTCCCACCAGAAACTCACTGAGGGCTACTGGAAGGGAGGGTGCCTTTACAGCCTACTGTTTGGTGGCTACACCTGAAATGATGGCCAGAGGAATCACTCCAGGGAAGAAATGATGATGCAAGCCTTGGAAGACCTGGTAGTAGTAGGCTGTGAGGTGGCGACAGCATGTAGACCATGGGGGTTACCCACAGCTGCTGGCTTGTAGAAAAATTATATAGATAAGAAAGGCTTTGAAGTATGTGCTCAATAAGAATTTTGTTCTAGTCAACTTACTAGATGTGAGTGATTGAAGATGGCTAAAATTTGCTAGTTTTCAGCATTTTGTTCCTCTCCCACTCTTTGTTCTCTACGAGTCCTTTTTTCATTAACAAGTGGGCTTGGGTACCCTGGAATGATGGCATCGATTTTTTTTAAAAAAATCCTCAACCAAGAACATTTGTACTGATTTTAGAGAAAGAAGAAGGGAGGGAGAAGAGAGAGAGAGAAAAACATCTATGTGAAAGAGAAACATTCATCAGTTGCCTCCCGTACGTGCCCTGATCAGGGATCAAACCTGCAACTTAGGTATGTGCCCTGAGCAGAGATTAAACCAACAAACTTTTTGGTATATGGCTGATACTCCAACAAACTGAGCAACCTGCCAGAGCTGAGAGGATTAATTTTTAACCATTTTTGTCACTAACTGTTAGAGCTACAAAGCCTGGGGAAATGTTGATTAGTCACAGGCTCCTTGTATGTCACAGAGCTGTGAAATCCATCTAGGCTGAACCAATATCTCTCTGCCTCTCTCTCTCTTTCTCTTTTTATCTCTCTCTTTCTACCCTTTCTGTTTTGAGGCGTCATTCAGTGTATCTCACTGATTGAACTCGAATGAAACTGAACAGTTTCATAATTCTGGGCTATCTCATTCAGGGACCAGTGGGAAGAAAGAAATGTCACTGGCTAATTGAACAGGAAAATTCTAATATAAAGACATAAATTAGGAGAAGGTGCTTAACTACAAAAAAAAAGTTGGGGGTAGTGTACAAGGGATTGTAATGGTCCAAGAAGCAACAGAGTGGAAGAGCAGCTTCTGCCTCTAGACTGAGGATGAGCGGGCAGTGAGGACCAAAGTACCCACGTCTGTCCCCAAGACAAAGCTCAGACCTCTGTGAAGAGGGTGGAGCTACCACAGAAAGAGTTCAATGAAGGTCAAGGAACTTTCAAGAGGTTACCTTGTCTAGAAGTAGCCTGCCATTGTCAGGTTTCAAAGGGCAGTGGTGAGAGCCTGTCCTAATGTCCCCACTGGAGCTGGCCCATACATATCACTCAGTTTCCCCACTAAATAATAAGTATGAGGAGACTGAAGCCACAAAGAGAAGTGTCTTCCTGCCTTCAGAGCCTTGAATTATTGTCCCAGTGTCCACTTCTGACAAAGGCTAATATCTTGACAGTGGGGAAAGGAAACTGTCTACAGAGACCAGCACCAGCATCACAAAGCAGTGCAAAGATGGGGGATTTGGAGCTGAGAGACAATAAATTGATAACTAGTATGTGGGCATACATGGAGCACTCAGACCATGGACAGTAGCACTAGTATACCATTATACACAATCCTTTGAGGGTGTCTATATCTATTTCAGTGTCTTTAGAAGTAATGAAGGAGCCCAACAGTTAGATAGTGTGCAATAATTTATTCCTCTGACACCATTATTTTTAAATCTTGTAACTTGTGCATGTGTGTCAGTATAACTGATGTTCTGTGGAGTCGCCCTGTCAATTACATGAAGCAAAGACTGTTTCATTTATAATTATATCCCTACTGCTTAGTACAGTGCTCTGCATAGAGGAGATACTTCATGAATATTTATTTAATGAGTGAATGAGTAAATGAATGCTTGGCTTATTCTGTGGCATGACCTATGCTATACCCTTGAGTAGCTCAAGAAGTTTCCATGCACCCCAATTTGAAAACCAATGGATGGATGAGATGTTGGCTGACCCTGTGTAGATCTGGGAACTTGAGCAGTCATGGTACAGGGCCTACTGAGTCATCAGAACAACCACTTAACTTTCCTTAGTCAGAATACAACATCACCAGCCTGAACTGGCAAAGTGCCTCCTGCAGTATGGCTCATGGATATTCTTTCCTCAACTCTCCTCATAGATGTTTCTTTCCTCATCTTTCAGGATTGAGCTGAAAAATAATTGCTCCAGAAATATCTTCCCCTGACCATCGTATGAAAGTGGCCTCCCCTCCCACCACCACATTACTCTTTATCAAAGTGATTCTTAAACTTCGCTGCCCATTAGAGTTGTCTGAAGGCCATTCAAAAATCCCAATTACAATAAAATCCCAAGACAATGTGGCACTGGGCATAAGCATACATGTATTGATACAAAGAAAGAAATGAGAGTCCACAAATAAACTGTTACATGCATGATCAATTGATTTTAGACCAAGGTGGAAAGAAATATCAACAGGAAAGGTTTTTTTTCAATAAATGGTGCTGGAATAATTGGATATCCACGTGTAAAAAGATGAATTTAGACCCTTACCATAAAAACATACACAAAAAATTAGCTAAAATGGATCAAAATTTAAAGGCAAGAGCTAAAACTACAGGATTTTGAGAAAAAACATAGAAGAAAATCTTTGTGATCTTGAGTTAGAATTTTTAGATATGACACCAAAAACATAATCTATAAAAGAAAAAATGATGAATTGGATTTCATCAAAATTAAAAGCTTCTTTGTTTCAAAAGAGATTAAGAAAATAGAAAGATAAACTACAGACTTGAAGAAAATATTTCAGAAGTATATGTCTGATAAAGGACTTGACATCCAGAATACATGAAGAACTCTTATAACTCAGTTAATGAGACAAACAACCCAGTTACAAATGGGCAGAAGGTAGAAAGAGGCATTCACTGAATAAGATATATAAATAGCTAAAAGACACATGAAAATGTGCTTAGCATCATTAGGCACCAGGGAAACGCAAATCAAAACCACAGTGAGATATCACTTTGTACCTACAAGGATGGCTATAAACACAGAGATGGTAACCGTTTGGTGGGGATATGAAGAAACTAGAATCTGGCTCATGGAAATGTACAATGTACAGCCACTTTGATAAAACAGTTTGCAAAGCTAAACATAGAGTTATCATATGATCAGCAAATACACTCTTAGTATGGCCAAAAAATGAAAATATATGTTCATGTAAAAACATGTATGTAAATATTTAAGGCAAAATTATTTATCAAAGAATAGAGACAATTCTGATGTCACTCACTAGTAAATGGATAGAAAAAATATATTAATATATCCATATAATAGAACCAATTAAGCACTAAGAGGGAATGGTGTAGTGATACACGTCCTACAACATGGACAGACCTCAAAAACATTATGCTAAGTGAAGAAAGCCAGGCACAAAAGATCATATATTGTTTGATTTTATTTATACAAAATGGCCAGCACAGGAAATGTATAGAGAGAGGAAGTAGAAAGTGGCTGCCTGGGGGCTGAGGGTGGAAACAAGGATGGATAGCAGATGAATACAGTGGATGTTTCTGGAATGATGGGAAATATGTTAAAACTGGATTGTGGTGATGGTGGCAAAACTGTAAATATACTAAAAATCATTAACTGTATGCTTACATTATAGAATAAAATAAATGGGTTTTATGATATATACATTACACCTCAATAAAGCTGTTTAAAAAATTCCCAATGCCCTTCTCAGTCAAATTAAATAAAAACTGGTGGAGTAAGATTAGGCATTGGTAACGGTTAAACTTCCTCGAGGAGCTGCCACACACAGACGGGGTTGAGAACCAGGGGTCCATCACAATGCTCCTCCAAGTGTAGTCCCAGGGCCAGATGCATGGTGTCACTTGGGAGCTGGTTAGAAATGTGGAACCTCAGGCCTCCGACCTCCTGAGTCAGATTCTGCACTTAAATAAGATTCCCACGTGAGGCAGATGCCCATTCAAGTTTGGGAATCGCTGCTCTAGTATGTTCCCTTTATTATTACTTTACTTCTTTTATGTATTTCTTTACTTGCTTTATGTTGATAAGGAGAAAATTCTGAGATGTTCTGAATGTAATTACGTCATGCTGGAGGGTGGAAGGAAGAGAAAAGGAGGGTGAATCAGTTAACAACTGCCTGGCAAAACCAACAGAAGAATGCTCATATTACTGAGTGTATGTTAGAACTTTAACTTTCCAGTGGCTATTTCTACAGTTATCTAGAGAGAATAGCTAGGTGCCACCGCCCCCCAGGAACCTCTGTGTCTTGCTTATGCATAAACTTTCCTGGCCCACAACCAATCCAAAGAAGAAAATATTTTTCCTTATGGACTCTGCACGTGTCCCACAACTAGGCCCACTTCACCTTCCGCAGTCCTGTAGCTGTAGCCAATATATTAATAATTATTTCAAAAGAACTTACATCTTTCTGCCCCCCGGCTTAGCGTGTAAGAAAAGCCCATCAACTGAAGGACAGAGGACATGCTGCCTCTCTACCTGGTGCTGCTGCTGATGGTTCAGACTGCACCCCCCAAGACCTGGGCCTTTTCTCAATAGCATGTGGCTCAATAAACTCTTTCTTTCAGAAAAGTCATGAAAATTTTTTAATGACCACTGGCTCTTTCCAGAACAGTTGGCACAAAACCAAAGAGAATGCAGTGTGAATAGAGCTTCAATTGAGTTGCAAGAAGGCAGCATCACTGTTGGCCTTGCTCATGGCCTCCTCTCCACGCCAAGCAGAATCCCTGCCACATAGCTGTTACTATATTATACATTTGTGGAATGAACAAATAATCCCCACATTCTACTCACCCCTGTTTTCTACAGAACTACTAATATTTTCAAAGCCTCAATGAAATGTGCCCTTCACTATATTCCCAGGAAGAGTCAGTTTCTTCTGTTCTATGACACTGCTGGTCCTCTGTTCATGCATCAGGGCAGTAGTGGGCACCTAATACCAGCCAGTGCAGCTGTGCCATCAAAAGGTTCAGAGCTTTTCTGTACAAAAACAATACATGGAAAGTATTCTACTATTGTGTTCTACTATTATTAGAGCGGAATAACGTTGTGTGTCTACCTTATGGGGACACACTGGTGAACAAAGGCTGTATGGCTGACCCTCCAACTTATACACTTCACTGAGGAGAAGAGACCTTAACCAAGATCTAAGACGCTGGCCATCTTTGCATGTCAAAAAGTGCCAAGCTTCTCCTTCCTAAAGTTTTTTCTATAATCTCCTCCTAGCTTTTCTGTAATCTTCTTTGTTTTTTGTATGCTTTCCATGGATGATCAATGCTTCCTGATAAAGCAATCTCTGAATGCAGGTCCCCAAACACACAATCTCACAACCTAATTTGCACACCCTTCCTCTTGTGTGGATGCTAACTTCTTAGCCTGGATTCTCCCAGTGTGGACGCTGAGAAGAAGATTCTAGTATCTAAAATTTTGGAGGGAGCTACCAGGAAACACCAAAGGGGGAGTAGACATGATAAGAAAGGAATGAAGCATATGAAACAATGTATGATCCAGTCAGATACCACTGTGAACAACTGGAGCTCACCAGCTTAGGAAACTAGGGAAAACTACAGAACACGTTTCAGGAAATGGTCCCAACTAAGGACAAAGAAGCTGACATATTTTCCACTGGCTTCCCATTTGTTATCGACTGAAGGCTGCTTCTGGAACCATTCACTCCCAGCATTTCACATTTGCCAAGAGTGTTCCCTTAGAGAAGAAAAACTAAGAATCATATGTGTTCACAATAATAAGCAGCCTTCCACAGGTAGGGTAATGCCAAGGAAGTATTTCTTGAAAACTCCCCAGAATATTGGGAGGAAATGATAGATTCTTTACCCTGAGACCTAAGATGATGGACAAGGGGCAATCCTACTTTCAAGTTAGTGGCTCCTTGGAGGACTGAGGTATTCTGGTTAAAAAAGATTCTGATGAGTCACAGAAAAAACTTTACATCAGGGAGGCCTAGTCAGTAGCTGGCGGCAAGAAGAAAAAGCAAATTGAGTTCAATGGAAATGACATTTCATTTACTTTTTCACTCACTCACTCTAATGGGCACCTATATGCCCTCTGAGGTAACATCCAGTGACCACTCGCCCTGACCTTTGTTTTTAGGCTAATGTTCTAACTTTCTTCACATTTTCATTCTATTTTTATGTTTTTTATTATTTTAAATTACTTTATTGTTCTTCAATTACAATTGTCTGCATTTTCTCCCCTCCCCTCCCCTGCACCCCATCCAAACCCACCTCCCTCCCTTGCTTCCACCCTCCCCCTCGTTTTTGTCCATGCGTCCTCCATAACAGTTGCTGAAAACCATTCTCCCCGCAGTCCCCTCCCTGCTCCCCTCTGGCTATTGTTAGATTGTTCTTAATGTCAATCTCTTTGGTTATATTTTGCTTGCTTTTTTCTTTTATTGATTATGTTCCAGTTAAAGGTGAGATCATGTGGTATTTGTCTCTCACCACCTGGTTTATTTCACTTAGCATAATGCTCTCCAGTGTCATCCATGCTGTTGCAAAGGGTATAAGATCTTTCTTTCTCTCTGCTGTGTAGAATTCCATTGTGTAAATGTACCATAGTTTCTTGATCCACTCATTTGCTGATGGGCGCTTGGGCTGCTTCTAGCACTTGGATATTGTAAATTGTGCTGCTATGAACATTGGAGTGCATAGGTTCTGTTCAATTGGTGTTTCAGGGCTCTTAGGGTATGGTCCCAGCAGTGGAATTGCTGAGTCAAAAGCCAGTTCCATTTTTTGTTTTCTGAGGAAATTCCATACTGTTTTCCACAGTGGTTTCCCCAGTCTGCATTCCCACCAACAGTGCAGTAGGGTTCCCTTTTCTCCACATCCTCTCCAAAACTTGTTTGTTGATTTGTTTATGATGGCCATTCTGACTGGTGTGAGGTGGTATCACATTGTGGTTTTAATTTGCAACTCTCTGATGGCTAGTGATGCTGAGCATTTTTAATATGTCTCTGGACCCTCTGTATGTCCTCCTTGGAGAAGTGTCTGTTCAAGTCTTTTGCCCATTTTTAATTGAGCTTTCTGTCTTCCTGGAGTGGAGTCATATGAGTTCTTTATATATTTTGGAGATCAAATCCTTATCTGAGGTATAATTGGCAAATATATTTTCCCATATGGTTGGTTCTCTCATTATTTTAATACTGTTTTCTTTAGCCATTCAGAAACTTTTTTTTTGATTATTCTTTCTTTTATGTCCCTTGCTCTAGGGGATGTTGCTGCGAGGAATGTCTGAGATTTTCCTACCGATGTTTTCCTCTAGGACTTTTATGGTGTCACGACTTATATTTAAGTCTTTTATCCACCTTGAATTTATTTTTGGTTATGGTGTAAGTTGGTGCTCAAGTTTCATTTTTTTGCATGTAGCCGTCCAGATTTCCCAACACCATTTGTTGAAGAGGATGTTTTTACTCCATTTCATGCTGCTGCTCCCTTTGTCAGAAATTAATTGGCCATAGAGACTTCGGTTTATTTCTGGGCTCTCTATTCTGTTCCATTGATATATCTGTTTGTTTTTATGCCAGTATCAGATTGTTTTGATTACAGTGGCCTTGTAATACAGTTTGATATCCGGTATTGTGATCCCTCCTAGTTTGCTCTTCTATTTCAAAATTGCAGATGATATTCAGGGTCATTTATGGTTCCATAGAAATTTTTGAAGTGTTTGTTCTATATCTGTGAAATATGCCATTGGTACTTTGATAGGGATTGCATTGAATCTATAAATTGCTTTGTGTAGTACGGACATTTTGATGATACTGATTCTTTTGATCCACGAGCACGGTATGTTTCCATTTGTTTGTGTCTTCCATTATTTGTTTCTTCAGTGTTGTGTAGTTTTCTGAGTATAGGTCTTTTACCTCCGTGGTTAGGTGCATTCCTAGGTATTTTATTTTTCTTGTTGCTATATCAAATGGGATTTTTTTTCCTGATTTCTACTTCTGCTGTTTCACTGTTGGTATACAAAAATGCCTTTGATTTCTGGATATTAACTTTGTATCCCACTGTTTTGCCAAATTCACTTATTAGGTCAAGTAGTTTTTTGGCGGAGTCTATAGGATTTTCTATGCACACTATCATGTCATCTGCAAACAACGAAAGTTTTGTTTCCTCCTTTTCAACTTGGATGCCTTTTATTTCCTTTTCTTGTCTGATTGCTATGGCTAAAACTTCCAATACAATGTTGAATAGAAATGGTGATAATGGACAATCTTGTCTTGTCCCTGTTCTTAGTGGGAAAGATCTTAGTTTTTGCCCATTGAGTATGATGTTGGCTGTAGGTCTCTCATCTATGGCCTTTATTATGTTGAGGAATGCTCCCTCTATTCCCACTTTGCTGAGTCTTTTTGTCATAAATGGGTGCTGTACCTTATCAAATGCTTTTTCCACATCTATTGATATGATCATGTGATTTTTGTCTTTGTTTTTGTTTATTAATATATTACATTTATTGATTTGCAAATATCGTACCATCCTTGCATCCCTGGGATGAATCCCACTTGGTCATAGTGTATGATCTTTTTAATGTATTGTTGGATGCAGTTTGCCAATATTTTGTTGAGGATATTAGCATCTATGTTCATCAGCGATATTGGCCTGAAGGTTGCTTTCTTTATTGTGTCTTTATCTGGTTTTGGGATTAGGATGATGCTGGCTTCATAAAGAGAGTTTGGGAGTCTTCTATCCTTTTGGATATTTTGGAATAGTCTCTGAAGGATAGGGATTAGCTCTTCCTTAAATGCTTAGTAGAATTCTCCTGTGAAACAATCTGGTCCAGGGCTTTTGTGTGTCAGGAGTTTTTTGATTACTGCTTCAATTTCATCTGCTCTTACTGGTCTGTTCAGGTTTTCTGCTTCTTCTTCATTGAGCTTTGGAAGATTATATATTTCTAGAAATTTTTCCATTTCACCTAGGTTTTCTAATTTCTTGGCATACTGTTCTTCATAGTAGTGTCTTACAATCCTTTGTATTTCTGTGGCATCAGTTGTAATCTCTCCTCTTTCATTTCTGATGTGTTTATTTGGATCCTCTCTCTTTTTGTCTTTATGAACCTGCTTAAAGTCTTGTCAATTTTGCTTATCTTTTCAAGGAACCAGCTCCTGTATTTATTGGCCCTTAGAATTGTGCTTTTAGTCTCCATATCATTTAATTCTGCTCTTATCTTGGTTATTTCCTTCCTTCTACTTGCTCTGGCCTGTCTTTGTTATTGTTCCTCGAGTTCTTGTAGGCATAGGGTTAGGTTGTTTGTTTGAAATGTTCCTATCTTTTTTAGGTAGGCCTGTATTGCTCTGAACTTCCCTCTCAGGACTGCCTTTGCTATGTCCCATAAGTTTTGGGTTGTTGTGAGTTCATTTTCATTTGTTTCCAGAAAGTTTTTGATTTCTTCCTTAATCTCATTTTTCACCCATTCGTTGTTTAGTAGCATGCAGTTCAATCTCCATGATTTTGAGTGTTTTGGGTTTTTTTCCTTGGGGTTGGTTTCTAATTTCAACCCCTTGTGGTGGGAGAAAATACTTGATATGATTTCAATTTTCATGAATTTGTTGAGGCTTGTTTTGTGTCTTATCATATGGTCTATCTTTGAAAATGTTCCATGTGCATTTGAAAAGAATGTACATTTAGTTTCTTTGGGGTGAAAGGCTCTATATATATCAATTAAGTCCATTTGATCTAGAGTATTGTTCAATGCCACAATATCTTTGTTGATATTTTGTTTGGAAGATCTGTCCATTTTTGACAATGAGATGTTAGAATCCCCTACTATAATTGTGTTGCTATCAATATCTTTCTTGAAGTCCTCCAAGATTTTCTTTATGTATTTGAGTGCTTCTATGTTGGGCTCATATAGGTTTACAATGTTTATGTCTTCTTGGTGGATTCTTCCCTTGAGTATTGTGAAGTGTTCTTTGGGTTTCTATTTATGGCCCCTTTTTTGAAGTCTGTATTGTCTAATATGAGTATTGCTACCCTGGCTTTTTTTTTTCTGTCTGTTTGCTTGGAAAATTTTTTTCCAGCCCTTCACTTTCAGTCTGTGTAGGTCTTTTGTCCTCAGGTGGGTCTCTTGTAGGCAGCATATGTGTGGGTCATGCTTTCTTATCCATTCGGCTATTCTATATCTTTTGATTGGAGCATTTAATCCATTTATGTTTAAGGTTATTATTGATAGGTACTTATTCATTGTCATTTTTTGTACCTGTGTTCCTCTCTCTCTCTTTTCCTTCCCTTCCTTAAAGCAGTCCCTTTAGCATCTCTTGCAGAGCCAGTTTGGTGGAGGTGTATTCTTTCAGACTTCTCTTGTCTGGGAAGCTCCTTATTTGGCCTTCTATCTTGATTGAGAGCCTTGCTGGGTACAGTAGCCTTGGTTGCAGGCCTTTGGTTCTCATTACTTGGAATATTTCTTGCCATTCTTTCTGGCTTGGAGCATTTCCATTCAGAAATCAGCTGCTAACCTTATCAGGGCTCCCTTGTACGTTACTTCTTGTTTCTCCCTTGCTGCCTTTAAGATTCTCTCTTTGTCTTAGATTTTTGCCATTGTAATTATGATGTGTCTTGAAGTGGGCCTGTTTGGGTTCCTCTTGATTGGGACTCTCTGTGTTTTCTGGATCTGTGTCACTTTTTCTCTCATCAGATTAGGGAAGTTTTCCATCATTATGTTTTCAAGCAGGTTTTCTATTCCTTGCTCTTCTTCTTCTCCTTCTGGTATCCCTATTATATGGATATTATTGTGTTTCATGTTGTCCTGCATTTCCCTTATTCCCCCTTCAATCTTTCTGAGCCTCTTTTCCTTTATTGCTCTTTCTGGGTGTTTTTTCTACCTTGTCCTGCAGCTGGCTGATCCAATCCTCTGCTTCACTGAGCCTTCTTTTGATTCCGTCTACTGTGTTCTTCAGTTCATAAATTGTATTCTTCATTTCCTCTTGGGCCTTGTTGATAGTTTCTATTTCCTTTTTTATGGTGATATAGTTTTTCAGTGATATCATTGTAGTTTCCCTGTAGCTTCTGGTAATTCTCTGTGAGCTCACTGAGCTTCCTGATAACCAATACTTTGAACTCAATATGTGATAGTTGAGTTGCCTCTGTTTCATTTATCATTCTTTCTGGGGCTTCCTCCTTTCCTTTCATTTGGGTGTTGTTTCTTTGTCTTTGCATTGTTTGTGAGACTCTTCTTGTTAGCCTCTGTTTCTTAAATTGATCTGTTCTGACTTCCTGGGTTTATGGTATCAACTTCTATGGTAGAATACCTGTGAAATTAAGTGGTGCAGTCTCCTTAATCTCCTGAGCTCGCTAGTCTTAGACTGTCGTTTATGTTGGCTCTCTGTATGTCTTTGGGTTTTGATTGTTGTTAGGTCTTTCTTTGGTGGGTCCTTTCCTCCAGCTGGTTGACTGAGGGTCACTCCATCCACCATGCCTTGTATTCTGTTGTGCAGGTGTGGACAGGTTATGTTGAAGCTGATTCTTCTGTGTGAACAAGGTTTTGAGGCTTCTCTCTCACTCTTATTCAGTTGTTTGTTGTGGGTAATTTCTCCACCATTTAGTTGCATTTCCAGGTTGTTCCTGGATTGAAGTTAGTGTGAGGTCCACTTTCCTTCACCTTCTTCTGTTGTTTTCTTTTGGTGGCTCCTTTGTTGGTTGATTTCCTCTTCCAGCAAGTGTACTGGTGTTCACTGCTCCCACCTTGCAAGTTCTCTGGAGTAGAAAAGTGAAATTTATCTCACTGTCTCTGTTTTTTGGGATGACCCCTGTTTGGGTCTACCTCTGGTCTTTTCACAGCTTCAGGTTCTAACGCCTCACTTGTGGGAAAAGAAGAGAAAGAAAGGAAAGAAAGAAGAGAGAAGGGATAAAAAAGGAAAGGAAGGAAGGAAGGAAGGAGCAATAAAAAAGAAAGAAGGAAATAAAGGAAAAAATTCAAAGAAAAATTTTTAATTGAAAATAATAATAATAATAAATAAAT
Organism: Micronycteris hirsuta; assembly: GCA_004026765.1. Taxonomy (NCBI): domain Eukaryota; kingdom Metazoa; phylum Chordata; class Mammalia; order Chiroptera; family Phyllostomidae; genus Micronycteris; species Micronycteris hirsuta. Next base: position 15,298 of record PVJI01015012.1, on the reverse strand, counting down.
AAATAAATAAATAAAAGAAGGAACAAGGAATAATAAAGGAAAGGGAGGAAGAAGGAATAGAAAAGAAAGGTGGACAGAAAGGAAGAAGAAATTTAAAAAAAAAAGCCTTCTGCTGGCTTTAAAACTGTCAGGCTTGTTCTTCTGGTCCTCCTGGCTGAGTCAGGCTGGGAAGTTATTGGTTTCACTTTTCTCCCTTCCTGAGATGCACTCTTCTCTGTTGTCCAGCCTCCAGCCCAGTTCCTAGGTGCCCTTCTGCATCCAGCCTAGGCCTTCAGTCCACGAGTTTTGCTGTCCTTGGGTGCACCAGTTAGGGGCACCTCACACACCGCCTTCTTGCTCTTTGCTGGTTTAGATGCTAGGGACTCTCAGTGCCCCTTTCGGGTAGTTTAGCCTCCCACTGAGTCCAGTCTTTCCCCTGACTGCAGCTCCTCTCTTTGGGACATTTCCACCTATCTCCTACAGAGCCAATCTGCCCTGTAGGGTTGCAGGGGCTGGGTGGGAGGCACTTTGTTCCCAGAGCGTGAGCTCTGCAGACCTGTGTGCACTGCCCCTGTGCTTTGAGAGTGAGTGCAGGTGGGCTGCCCTGGGGCACCAATCACCGGGTGCTCACCAACCCTGGGACTGCTGGGGTGGGGGTGGGGCATAGGAGGCAGATGGCTGATGCAGAGAATTCCCCAAACAGCCGAGGAGTGCCTCTTTTTTTTCTATTTTTCATTTTGAAAAATTTTTCCTATTTAAGCCCACCAGTCCAAACAAGCACCTGGCCTCTCACACAGCCCAGCCTGGCTCTCTCCCAAGAATCTTGCAGCAGACCTGACGGACACCGGGCCTGGGGCTGCAGCCCACCCTTGTCCCCATGCTGGTCCCGGGGACCCTATTGTCCTGAAGCACTCTCCTTACCATCCAATCATTCAATGTCCCCTATAATTTTTGGTCTCCAATCTTCATATATGTTGGAATACCATTGGCTGTTCGCTCTGTTCCTCAGAAGATTGGCTAGGTGTCTCACTAGTGGGCAGGGGGAAGTGGACTCTGCTCCCACCTATCTCACCACCATCTTCTCTCTCCTAACTTTCTAAATATGGTTCCAAACCTTATCTGGGTATGTGCTTTGGATGTATAGTGTTTAGGGGACAGAGAGGTCAAAGAGGAACTTTGTGGTCCCCCTGGGAGTCTATACCCAGCCCACTGAGACGCCATTAAGTATTACTGAAAGATCGAAGTCAGCCAAGCTGTTCTCTTGTTTCAATGTGGCAATCTACCCAGCTTAGGTCTTTGATGACAAATCAAATATTCTATTACATTATTGTACAATTTCAGGCATCTCTCCAGCTGGAAACCTGAGTGGAATATTTTCCACAAGTCCAGAAACATTGTCCTGTTCACCATCTGCCTTTATGGCCTAACATACTGGACAATAACCAAAACTTGTGTGGCCCAAAGATACCATCCTGTCACTAGCTTATAGCACCTGAGAGTCAGTGGGGCGCAAACCTCTCAACACAGCAGAACCAACTCTGGGACTGAAGGCACATGGCTTCCAGCCTCTCTGGTGTTTATTTAGCACTTGCTAGGTGATTGTGGGTTAGATTCACCAACCCCTCCCCCCAACCCCGCCAAAAAATCTTGCCTCTCTCCCATTCCCCAGTGAGAAATATAACAATCTGGCCTTTTTCAATGTGGTTATGCAGCATGTGTAAGATATCAAAGGAAATAAATGCAACATTTTAAAGCCTATTTGATCTGATTAGGTGTGTTGTCAACAATTGAACCTTGAGTGCAAATCAGAGGATTTGTTTTTTACTCTCACTGCCTCTCCAGCTCTTCTCTGGCTGTTGTCTAAATTTTAGGGGACCCCGTATAAGGATCATTCTTTAAAGGGAACAAAGCAGAAGGGGCACAGCAAAAGCCAGAAGTCTGCTGCTCTCTCAGGAGCCAGCCTGGAACATAAAATACATGAGCCCCAACGTCCGCACCCATTAGCCTATGTGCTGCAAAGAGATTGGCATTTAGCACAACCATGGCAACCTTTAAATTCAAATAAGCCTCAGCTCCCAGCTCCCTGCACACTTGCTCAGTTCCAGCTCTTCTTGATACTGATGTCAATTGATACTGAGGAGGTGACACAACTCCTTCCCATGATTTCCCTTATCCCCACTTCCTGGACAATTTGTCCGTGTGCAGCTGGAGGTAAATCAATGTCAGTGAGATAAGAAGGGTGAAGGATGGCATGAAGGTGTAGTTTTAGCTAGTCACCCTGCAGAGGTGAGGTGGAATTCTGAGGACACAGTGCCAACCAGACCTACGTAGGCCGGGGGATTTGGTGATCCAGGCAGAGCTCCTTGTGATGGGACTGGTTGGGTTGAAAGGAAGTGCTTGCGTGCTGGTTGAAACTAGACCAATGCTGTTTTTACTCTGATGAGCAAGGCATGTTAGGGTTAAAAGTCTGGTCCATCCTTTTTCTTGATGTAGGAACCACTTCTACACTTACAAGAGGTGGTTGGTCACTGCCTCGACTTCAGCCAAGGGCAGCAAGCACGGGTGCCTCCAGGGTCAAGGGAGGTCTGACCAATGAGTGAAATGGAGCTGAGCCACAGGGACAAGTGGGGTTGAGGAAACCAAGAAGCACATGCCTCATCAGGGGAGAGCTTCTCATCTTGTAGTTGTTGAAATGCAGAACAGAGAGAGGTGTGGGGAACAAGCAGTCCTCTCAATTATGATTTTTTAATACACCAAACTTTAAGAACACACTCAGTGGGCAAACAATATCCATCCATTTGCAAGTGGTGGTCCACAGGCTACCAACTTATAGCCCTGACTTAAGTGGATAATAGGGAGAACTCCTGACAAAGTGATCCCTTGCACATAATAGCTGCTTTCGTGGATTCATCTCATACCAAATATTCTCCACTATTGGTCCTGTTCATTTTTTTACTCAACAAATTTTATTAAGCATTTGTAATGCTCTAGACATAGTGTTCTCAACCAAGGGTTATAAGGACTCTTCAGGGGTAACACAGGGAATAAGACAAGCATTGTCTTGCAGAGTTCATTTTACCTATTGGAGGATAATTCCCCATAGTCTTCTCTTTCTAACTCAAGCAGCCCAATTTTCTCCAATTCTTCCTAAAATATCAGGGTTTCTCTTCATTTTCAGTTTGTTAATAACCTTCTTAAATGTGACAAAACAACTGTAAAGTACTAGTTATGGAACCTCATTCTGGATGTGTTACAATTCATGAATTTTGTTAAGCAATTTGCTGAAAATATGTAAATGTATTGCTGTTCAGTATACCAACCACCCTTTTATGGTTTATCTGGGTTTTAGTATGGGCATATATCTTCATTTCTAAGAATGCTGAGACATACAGTGCTCCATGGACATTTTTGCATCCAGCAACTACAATCTGTTTTCATATTCGTCATAACATAATGGAACATGGACATGCATAGCTAAGCGCATTTGGTTTCTGTGCTTGTATTTCCAAAGGTCACAGATTTCATGTTGAAGTGCTACATAATATAAGCACTTCTAGGAGCACGTGAGGAAAATAACATTAATTGCCTGTGACTCTAATTGGCTTTATGACAGTAGCCAGGGCAGTGGCTGGGAAAAGACAGCCACTGAACAGCTGTCAAATACATAACCTGGCATTGAATGCCAGCCCCCTTCCTGCATAGAATGGACATTCAAGAGGCCCACACAGGCCCAGTAACCAGAACAATTTCCTTCTTTGTGATGATTTCCAAGTCTGCTTAATTTAAAATTATTTCCACGAAACCTGTAAAACACGTCACATTTCAGCTCTGGCTGGCAATAAGCTGCACTTGGAGGAGCAAAACCCCAAACCTGCTAAGTCGCTAGCAGAGTGTTTAGGAATGTACAGAGTAATTAGGCCACAACTACATTATTTATCCAGCATTTGGTAGGTGTGTATTTTTGTAATTAGAGATAATTTGAGGAGGACCAAATGGAAATCAACAACCTCAATCTTCCAAGAATAATACATTTTAGCAATCAGGCATGCATCCTCAAATGATTGTCCTATTTCTCTCCTACCTGAATGTTCAACAGAAATTGGGAATATACTCTATATCGTGATATGTATATATTGATTATCTATTAGATTAAAAAGCACAGACCTGTAAGAATTGTGGATGTTGGTAGTCAGTCATCGCCACTCAGGGATTGTGTAGCTAAAAGAAAACTAGGTTGAGAATTGGGAGATCAATGTCTGAATTCTGAATCCTACTGCTTAATATTGACCGAGTAATTCACCATCAAAGTGATTTTCAGGAGTGTTCAAATGCATATATAGGAGTGATTGAAAAAATATGAAGCACTATGCAAAAATATTGAGCTACTGTCATTATTGTGATTGTATTTCCAAGAAACAACCCTATTCTAAAATGTTAACATGTAGTTACAACTGTCTCCCATTCTGTTCTTTTTGTTTGTTCGTGTTTGTTTTTTACCAGAACTGTCAGATCAGTTGTCAAAGCCACTTTTACCTCTGTGTCAATGCTGCTTTCTTCCCCAGGGTGCCTGCTACAGATCAGTGGGCTAGAAGGAGCCCATGGAGATATTTTATTTAACTTGGCAATGTTTTGTTGGTTTTTGTTTATTAAAGTACCTTGTTTCATAATATTTTATGTATGGGATTGTTCAGATTGGTATTTTCATTTGGTATTTTGATATGAAAGTTTAGATTTCCTACTTCTATTGAAAAGCAAGAAGAGCTGGCAATGTTGGCTTGGATTCCCACAGCGGCTAGGATTCCCAGAGCTGTGCTTGTTCCCCTGCCCATGGCCTTCTGGCCTGCCCCTCACTTCTGTCTTCTGTTCAGACTCCATAGGCATGGAAATGTCACCTCCTGCCCATCTCTTTTTTGTCTCAGAGACAAATGGCTTTCTAAAATATAAAAATGGATGGAAGCCAAAAGAATAAATAGAAGCAAAGAGACTGGATAAGCAAGTTACTGACATTAATAAATAGAACAGAGTTATCAAACAGCTCCAATAAGAAGCCATAAAGTGGTTATGAACAAAATACTAACACAATATCAAATCATGGCCCCAGCCCTTACTGGTTTAGGAGAGTTACTTAAGCTCTCCGGGCCACAGTTTTTTTCTCTGGAATAGGAGAATAATAATAATTGTTTTAAAATTTGCTTGGATAACAGGCTTGATTTAGCACCCATTATGTACCAGCACCTGTTTTAGGCACTGGCAAGGCAACAATAATCCAAAAAATGTCTGTAATCATGTGGTTACATTAAATGAGTGAGCCCATGTTGAGCACCTAGAACAATGTGTGGCACATAGTAAATACTCAATACATGTTAACTATTATTATCATTATTGACAATATGCTGTCTATTCAAAAGTAGTTACTTAAATCAAGGCTAGTAAATCTGTTTAAGTTTTCATTTTACTGCCTGATAGTAGCTACCAGAAATAGAGTGTTATGAAAGAGTCTGAGGCCTTGTCTAGGCTCAGCACAAAGGAGTGCAGTTATTGATTATTGACATTTGGCATGGGCTTGAGTTACATAAATGGAAATTTATCTGGAGGTTTTCCATATATAAATTTAATTTCTGTAAGTTTCTGCCTCTCTTGTAAATATTGACAGTCTTTCTAAGACATCTTATTCAAATGTCAAATCATCATCTCCAAGTTATTTTCTTTTCAGCATACTGCTCACAGGGGCAAGGCCACGTTCTGCTGTTGCAGATGCACTGGGAACACGCAAAGCTTGGAGAGCTACTAGCCTGGGTTTAGGGCAAATCTGTTCTAATAACCAGCTGTAAAGATGAACCTCTCAGAACTAGAATCTCACCTCAGGTAACTGAAATGCCTTCCCAATGAGGACACATTTCTCTTCAATAAAATATCTAAAGGAAAGAAATACAAGACGAACATCCAAACAAATCACATCACAAAACCCAGGAGTTAGCCCCTAGCAGGCCTGGTGGCTGAAACTCTGTGTCAGTCCTCACCGACTGTACCCTCACTGACATCTCAGGTTTGATTCCCACAAATGCCTGTTCTCACGTGATTGCAGACTAGGCAAAGATGGAAAACCATTGCAAATTTCTTCCTTCACAGACAAATCCAAATATTCATGATTGGTAAACTCCGCGGGGGTGAAAATGAAGTAAAAGCTTTCCTAGCAATATTAAATGTAAATCTGCCATGCTCCCTTGAAGCTTGCACCTACTGCCCCAGCCCAGGGCTTCCCAATGTCTTCTGTCAGAACCACACATGACAGCCAAGTTCACAGTCTGCTGATAGAAGAGGCCACTGGATAACAAAAGATAGGAAGCAGGTCTGGGCCTCTAGGTTAAAGGTGAGTAGACAAGGCAACATCCCATTATCAAGCAGACATACGCAATAATATTGTGGCGAGGCACATCTGCACAGTGGCTCAGACATGATCCTCTGGGTCAGCTCCCTCCCACCATGGTTGCTGGGTGTTTGAAAATGATCTTCTCCACAGTGCTCATTCACATTCCATCATAGTTCCAGAAGATCCTTTACTTGTCCCCATCCAAGTAAAACAAAACCTGTCTATACCAAGGTAGGCAGACTTTCTGAAAAATGTGGCAGCAAAGTGATGGCCTCTAGCATCCTGTTCCCCGCAAAGCATTCTTGGCTTTCTTTTCAGAGGACATTCATGGTATATGATTTACTATTTATTTGTTTTTTTTATTGTTGTTCAAGTACAGTTGTCTCCATTTTCACCCCACCACATCTTCCCCACTCCACCCATCCCCGCCTCCCACCCTGGAACCTAACCCCTTTGGCTTTGTCCATGTGTCTTTTATATGTATTCCTTAATGGCCCTTCCCCTATTATCCCTTTGTCCCCCAAGGACAAAGCAGCAGTATCACAATCCATTGGCATTACAAGTCACAGAAGTCCCAAAGCAAATGTTTAGCATTCCATGGGACAGGTTAAGCCCAGCTAAGTGGCTAATTTTGTCTTTTACCTCTTTCTCTTTTTGACAGTCTCTTTGCTGTCAAACCCTGGCATTGTTGGAAGGGAGGATATTGGAGAGGACCCTAGATAAAGAATGAGGCCAGACTTGCTTCCATTCCAAATTGCATTGGAAATGGATTCTCTTTCTCCTGTGAAATGTGAAGTATCTTAGCAATTTCCTTTCTGATGCTTTGGAGAAAACAGAAACATTTTAAAGGATCTAGAAATGCAAAGATCTTAGAGTCAGGTAAAATGCTTCAGAAAATTGTAATTAGGAGAGTGTCTTCTGATGAACCCTGCCCAAAAGTTCACTTTTAAATTCTCTTTATCTTTTTGGCAGCTCTCAGATAGAGGGAAGTAACAAGCTCTCTGGACTTTGCCAAATGTTCATCTTCATTATGGCAATTATTTCCTTTGAAACTTTAACAAAAGTCACAGGTATTAAAGGGGTTCAGTCTTGCCACCTTTCCTTTTCTATTATTCCTTTTGTCTCCCATCACAACATATTTTTCACTTTTCTTATAATGCATACTTTTGAGTTTAATTATTGTATTAACAATCTTATTAAGTAAAATGTCTGGTTGTGGGAACTCATTATTGAGTGCTAATAATAAAACTTTAATTTTGTAATGCTTATTGTTGAACATCTTTCTCTAAAATACCTAACTTCCTTCCCCCGCTTCATTTCACTCTCATTTCTAGAGACCAAAGAAACTTGATAAGTATCGTCACACAAATATCCAAATTTACATAAAAAGAAATTAATATAAGCAATCGTGTCTGCAAGGGGGTGCGACTATATCAGGTTTAAGATACATTCAATTATGACTACCATTTGGCACTAAGTTATCTCCGAGCTCCCTGGCAGGCAAAGGAAAATAAAAAATCAATCACATTTTCTAATTAAAAGAAACAAAGTAGTTCAAAAGGAATGATAAAATTTTTGAGGGCATGGGACACACTAAAATCTAGAAATAGTGACCTAAAGGAAAAGTGCCATTTTGTATGTCAAGTTGGGCAAATCTGGTGTCATATCATTAAACCACTGTGATTTGGGCAGAATAAAATCTGTTTCCCTCTCTTCCCAGCCACCCTTCCACACAAGTATTTTACTGGATTTCACTAACTCCTTTTATCAGAGATTAAACCTATGTTGAGATTATCTTGGATTTTAAAGGTCATTGATGGCAAATCAGTGAGATCATAGTCCTACTTTCATCCCATTATTTCCATCCTTTTTCTTTTTTAAATAAAGTTTTAAAAAATATTTTAGTTATTTAATTTTAAGGAGAGAGGAAGGGAGGAAGAAGGGGAGGAAGAGAAACATCAGTGTGAAATAGAAACATGAACTGGTTGCCTCTTGTATGCACCCAACCAAGGACCTGGCATGCAACCTGGGCATGTGCCCTGACCAGTAATAGAAATGACAACCATTTGGTCTGAGGGATGACACCCAACTCACTGTGCCATACCAGTTAGGGCTCCATCTTTTTTCTTTACAAATATTGTGGCTAGGTTGACATAACAGTCTTGACACCATTCCCCACCAATGCTGCAAAGATCACCTAGGTGTTCCAACATCAGTCAGAAACCAAAGATGAGTCAAGAATGACAATACCACACCAGTTTAAGAAGCTACAAGACCACACTGCATTTTCTGGGTACGAAACTTTAAATACCAAACCCTGATTTTTCTGCATTTCAGATTCTGCATGGCTGAAGGAGATAATAAATTAGGCTAAAATAAGGACTGATCGATTTTTTTCAACTCAAAACCAGATCTCAAATATTCAGTTTCATTGCCCTCAAAACTATCAAACTACCATATGTATTCAGTACTTCAGCATCTAGACTTTTCTCTTGCACACAAGAAAAGCATAATGGCCCTTGGTCAGATTATGCATTCTGAGTTTTAGTTTATAACCTGATAGAATATATTTATATTATATGTAAGTGCTCTTCATTCTTCTCCAATACTAGTCCAGTAACTTAATAACTCAGAACGTCCCTGTCTTACTTGCTTTTCTTACATCTCACCTACTGCAATCCCTTTAATTTCTAAATTCTATCTTTTATCTTTGGAGTTTAAGATTTATATGTTGTGAAACACAGACCTTCTCAGCTACTATAAGTGGACAAATTTCATATTTGGATTTTAAATAAAAGAAAAAACAAATATATTCACTGGTAAAAGCACAAAATATGATGTCTGAAGTTCATATTTCACTCCTGGCTCCTCACTTTCCTATGCACCAATCAAATTAACTCAAATTTCAATAATTGTTTTCTTGCAGTATCTTGTAGGTCCCACAGGGGTGTCAAACTCATTTTCACTGGGGGCCACATCAGCCTTGTGGTTGCCTTCAAGGGACTGAATGTAATTTTAGGACTGTATAAATGTAACTACTCCTTAACAGTTAAGTGAGATTTCAGTGCTGCCACCAGATAGAAACAAGGTGCCGGGCCAGGTAAAACGAGGTGGAAGGCCAGATTCAACCTGCGGGCCTCGTGTTTGCCATCTGTGTAGGAGATCAATGGAATCTGTAACTTAACATTTGTGCCTCACCCAACATAGGAACACCTAAATATATAAAGCAAATCTTGATGGGCATAAGGGAGATAAAGAGAGAAATACAGTCATAGTTGGGGATTTTAACACCTCACTGACTTCAATGGATAGATCTTCCAGACAGAAAATCAACAAGGAGACAGCAGCCTTAAGTGACCCACTAGACCAAATGGAATTAATTGATATCTTCAGAGCATTTTAGCCCAAAGCAACAGGGTATACCTACTTTTCAAGTACACATGGAATGTTTTCTAAGATGGACCACATGTTAGGACACAAAACAAGTCTCAATACATTTAAGAAGATTGAAATCATATCAAGCATCTTCTCTGACCACAATGCTATGAAACTAGAAATCAACAATAAGAAGAACCCTGAAAACATGCAAAGAAATGAAAACCAAATAACATGTTATAAATAATGAATGGGCTAACAATGAGATCAAGGAATAAACCAAAAGATTTCTTGCAACAAATGAAAATGAGGACACAACAATCCAAAATATGTAAGACACTGGGAAAGCAATCCTAAGAGGGAAATTCATAGCATTACAAGGCTATCTCAAATAAGCAAACAAACAAACAAGAAAAACCTCAAATAAATTATCTAACTTTACACATAAAGTAATTTGAAAAATAAAAACACAAAGCTCAAAGTGAGTAGAAGGAAGGAAATAATAAAGATTAAAACAGAAATAAATTAGAGTCTTTAAAAAAAATGGTATAAAACATCAATGAATCCAAGAGCTGGTTCTTTGAAAAGATAAACAAGATTGACAAATCTTTAACCAGACTCATCAAGGAAAAAAGAGAAAGGATCCAAATAAATAAAATCAGAAGTGAAAGAGGAGAAATAATAACTGACACCAAAGAAATACAAAGGATTGTAAGAAAACATTATGATCAATTATATGCCAACAAACTGGACAACCTGGATGAAATAGATACCTTCCTAGAAACATACAATCTTCCAAAACTAAATCAGGAAGAACCAGAGACTCTGAATAGACAGATTACACCTAATGAAACTGAAGTAGTAATCAAAAAAACTCCCAACAGACTAAAGCCCTGGACCAGATGGCTTCACAGGTGAATTTTACCAAACATTATGAGAACTAATACCTCTTCTCAAAATATTTCCAAAAATTCAAGAGGGAAGTCTCCCAACCTCATTTTTGAGGCCATCATTATCCTAATTCCAAAACCAGATACAGACATTACAAAGAAAGAAAATTATAGGCCAAAATTAAAATTCTCAACAAAATTTTAGCAAACTGAATACAGCAATGCATCAAAAAGATCATACATCATGCTCAATTGGGATTTATTCCAGGAATGGAAGGTGAACAGAACATTTGCAAATCAATAAATGTGATTCACCACATAAACAAAATGAAGGATTAAAACCACATGATCATATAAATATATGCAGAAAAAGCTTTGGATAATATATTCAACACCCATTTACTATAAAAACTCTCAGCAAAATAGGAATAGAGGGAACATACCTAAATATAATAAAGACCGTATATGACAAACCCACTGCCAGCATCATGCTCAATGGGCAACAAATACAAATATCCCCCTTAAGATCGGGAACAAGACAGGGATGTCTGATTTTACTTCTCTTATTGAACACAGTGCTGTAAGTTGTATCCACAGCAATCAGACAAGAAGAAGAAAAAAAGGCATCCAAATTGGAAAGGAAGGAATAAAATGGTCTTTATTTGCAGATGACATGATACTGCACATAGAGAATCCAAAGATTCCATCAAGAAACTACCAGAACTGATCAGTGATTTCAGCAAAGTGGCAAGATACAAAATTAATACCCAGTAATCAGTTATCTTTTTATATGCTAATAATAAACTAACATAAAGGGAAATTAAGAAAAAACTCCCATTCACAATTGCTTCAAAAAGAATAAAATACCTAGGAATAAACCTACCCAAGGATGTAAAAGACCTGTATTCAGAAAATTATAAAACACTGAAGAAAGAAGTTGAAGAAGATACAAATAAGTAGAAGTACATACTGTGTTCATGGATACGAAAAATTAACGTTATTAAAATGTTTATACTAAAAAAAGCAATCTAGAGATTCAGCTCAATTCCTAACAAGATTCCAGTGATGTATTTCACAAAACTAGAACAAATATTTCAAAAATTTATATGGAACCACAAAAGGCCCTGAATAGTAATAGAGATCCTGAGAAAGAAGTACAAAGTTGGAGGAATTATGCTACCTATTATCAAATTATACTATAAGGCCACAGTAATCAAAGCAGCATGGTACTGGCATAAAAACAGACACATAGATCAATGGAACTGCATAGAGAGCCCAGAAATAAACGCACAGCTTTGTAGTCAACTAGTGTTTGAAGAGGTAGCAAGCACATACAATGGGCTAGACATAGGTTGTTCAATATATGGTGTTAGGAAAATTGGACAGATACCTGAAGAAAAATGAAACTAGATCACCTTCTTGCACCACACACAAGAAGAAATTCAAAATGGATCAAAGATGTAAATCTTAGAGCCAAAACCATAGAGCCTAGAAGAAAACATAGGCAGCAAAGTCCTGGACATCACCATTAGAAATTTGTTATCAGATATATCTCCTCAGGAAAGGGAAATGTGGAAAAATAAACAAAATGTACTACATCAAACTAAAAATTTTTGCACAGCAAAGGAACTCATCAACAAAATAAAAAGACAATAGAGGAAAGATGGCGGCAGAGTAGGAGGGAGCAGGGTCGTCTTCTTCCTGCCCACTGGTGGGATATCTGGCCGATTTTCTGAGGAGCGGAGCGATCGCCCAGCTGTAGTACAGTGTGTGGGAAGATTGACGACCAAGATTGCACACAGTTGAAAGATCAGACGGTAGGGAGTCTGCTTCGGAGCAAAGGGGTCCCTCGGGCCCAGCGGGGAGCTGGGAAGACTGCGGATCCAGCCACCGCAGCTGCCCAGTCTGTTGCAGGAGCCTGGGGAGGGAGCTGGATTGGGGTGTGTGAGTAGCCAAAGCAGGCACGTACTTCTGTTGGGAGAGGCTCAGTCCCCAGCAGGCCGGGGGTCGGTGCGTACGTGGGGACTGATCCACAGAGGCTGGTGATCCCAGCGGGAGGAATTGGAGATTGAACTGAACGGGAAATCCGAGTCCCGGAGCTCTGAGACCAAGCGCACCCTGCGATTCCAGTCAGGGGTGGCTGGGGTGTGTACGCGACCGGGCGCCCAGGCCAGCGGCTTGCAAGCACCGAATCCAGAGACAAAAGCGGTCAACGAATACAGGCATGTGGAGCTCACTCCTGGAGGGCCTGAGACACAACCCAGCCACTGTGATCAGAGACCTGCAGTGCAGACTCCCTCCATGGGAGAAAAACAGAGGAGCCCCATCAAGCCCCACTGAGGGGAGACACAGACCTCACAAACTCTGACTCAGTGTGGAGGCCAGGCAGCCCAGAAGGGGTGCTGCGAATTCCTAGCAACTCAGCTGGAGGCAGGACGGCAGCTGAGAGTGCAGATCAGGAAGAAAGAAAAGGAAACCTGATATCTTCCCAGCCTGTCGCAGACAGAAGGACCAGAGGAGCAGACCTGACCGGGCACTTTTAAAGCCAGCCAACAGAAGTCTTTTTTTCTTTTTCTTTTTTTTTTCGTTCTTTTGTTTTCTCTTTGTTTCTTTGTCTGTTTTCCCCCACCCTTCTTCCTATCTGTCCTTCTATATTGTTTTAATTCCTTCTACCTTCCCTTCATTTAGTATTCCTAGTTTTCTCTTCTTTTTATTTCTTATTTTTTATTACTTTTTATTTTATGTTATTTTAGTATTATTTTTTCTTTATTTTTATTTTTCCCTTTTTCTTCTCTTTCTTTTTCTTCTTTTTATCCCTTCCCCCCTCTTCTTTATCCACAGGTGAGACATTAAAACCTGGAATTGTGAAGAGAATAGAGTGGGACTCAGACAAGAGCCAGCCTAAAAAACAGAGACAATGACACAAAATTAAATTCGCTGCTCCAGAGAACTTGAAAGATCAATTTAAGAATCAGAGGCTAGCAAGAAGAATCCGCAACAATGGGAAGACAAAGAAACAATCCCCAAATGAAAGGAAAGGAGGAAGCCCCAGAGAGAATGATAAATGAAACAGAGGCAAGCCAACTACCAGATATTGAGTTCAAAGCACATGTTATGAGGCAGCTCAAGAAACTTGAGAAGTTCGATGAGCTCACAGAAAATTACCAGAAACTACAGGGAAACTATAATGAACTCACAGAAAACTATGTCAACATGAAAAAGGAAATAGAAACTATTCACAAGGGCCAAGGAAATGAAGAACATTATCTGAACTGAAGAACACAATAGAAGGAATCAAAAGCAGGCTCGATGAGGCAGAGGATCAGATCAGCAAGCTGGAGGACAAGGTTGAAAAAACCACGCAAAAAGAATAAGAACAGAAAAAGCGGTTCAGAAAGAATGAAGAGGTATTAAGGGAAATGCAGGACAACATGAATCATAATAATATTTGTATAATAGGGATACCAGAAGAAGAGGAAGAACAGCAAGGGATGGAAAACCTGTTCGAAAAAGTAATGATGGAAAACTTCCCTAATCTGATGAGAGAAAAAGCCACACAAATCCAGGAAATACAGAGAGTCCCAATCAAAAGGAACCCTAATAGGACCACTGCAAGACACATCATCATTAAAATGGCAAAATTCCAAGACAAAGAGAGAATCTTAAAGGCAACAAGGCAGAAACAGGAAGTAACATACAAGGGAGCCCCAATAAGGTTAGCAGCTGACTTCTCAATGGAAACACTCCAAGCCAGAAGGAAATGGCTAGAAATATTCCAAGTAATGAGAACCAGAGGCCTGCAACCAAGACTACTCTACCCAGCAAGGCTCTCAATCAAGATAGATGGCTAAATAAGGAGCTTCCCAGACAAGAGAAGTCTAAAAGAATACACCTCCACCAAACCAGCTCTGCAAGAGATGCTAAAGAGACTGATTTAAGGAAAGGAAGGGAAAGAGGGAGAGTGAGGAACACAGGTACAAAAAAAAATGGCAATGAATAAGTACCTATGAATAATAACCTTAAACGTAAATGGATTAAATGTTCCAATTAAAAGACATAGAATAGTGGAATGGATAAGAAAGCATGACCCACACATATGCTGCCTACAAGAGACCCACCTCAGGGCAAAAGACTTACAAAGACGGAAAGTGAAGGGCTAGAAACAAGTTTTCCAAGCAAATGGACAGGAAAAAAGAGCTGGGGTAGCAATACCCATATCAGACAAAATAGACTTCCAAAAAAGGGCCATAAAGAGAGATCCAGAAGGACACTTTATAATACTCAAGGGAAGAGTCCAACAAGAAGACATAAACATTGTAAATATATATGCACCCAACACAGGAGCACCCAAATACATAAAGAAAATCTTGGAGGACTTCAAGAAAGACATTGATAGCAACACAATTATAGTAGGGGACTTCAACACCCCACTGTCAAAAATGGGCAGATCTTCCAAACAAAATATCAGCAAACATATTGTGGCACTGAACAATGCCCTAGAAGAAATGGACTTAACTGATATATATAGGGCCCTTCACCCCAAAGAAGCTAAATACACATTCTTTTCAAATGCACATGGAACATTTTCAAAAATAGACCATATGACAAGACACAAAACAAGCCTCAACAAATTCAAGAAAATTGAAATCATACCAAGTATTTTCTCTGACCACAAGGGACTGAA
>PVJI01015011.1:0-42399 GCA_004026765.1 Micronycteris hirsuta | reverse complement strand
TTTTTTTTTTTTAATTTTGGTGCTTCTCACCTCTCTTGAACCCACAACATGGCAAAATAACTTTCAGACTTTCCCAACACATGGGAGGAGGGCAGGGAGGCCTCAGAGTTCCACCGGGTAGCATGGGGCCAAGGACGGCTCCCTGACGCTTCTCCAGGCTGTCTGTAACTCGGGCCGTCAGTGAAGCCTCACGAGGGCCTGTTTCCTGCTTTGTGGGGGTTCTTCTCAAGAAACATTCTTGGTTGTACAACTGAGCATCACCTTTGAGAGGTCTACGCCAAAAAGATGGTGGAAAACTAAGTTTCTTAAAGATGGAACAATTCACTTTTTCTATGGATCCAGTTATTAAGCAGCAAGTCCATCTTGTTTTTTGATTGAGTGGGATAAAATCACTCAAAGAGGATTAGGGTTAGAGCTGCCAGGTAGGGCGGGGCTAAGTCATGGGAGGGGCTGAAGAGACTCCGAGGAGGTGAGCACGCGCAGCCTGCATTGAACTGTGACGTTTTCGTGGAGTGGCCAGAATAGGAGAATCTGGACGATGATTTTTAGATTGTGCTTTTATGGGACATAGTTAGAGGGCATCACTCGGATGCCTGAGGGCCCTTACACTAGTGAGCTAGGCAGTTTGTCTCAATTTCACACATGAATTCTCATGATACATTTCCCCTGAGGTCATTCTTGCTCTCACTTTCCTCTTTTCCTTTAATACCTTTAAGTATTTATAACTAACGCAATAATTTAAAACAATAATAATAATATAATAATAATGCACCTCTTAATTATTTGGTTAAATGTGTCTTTGTTAGCATCTGGAAGAAGCTAGTATGTTTTTAAAATTTTCAGGCCATTCATGTGACCATTCTGTTCGACCAGAAAAAAATGATCTCAGACAGAATTATTGGGCTGCTGGGAATGACTTTGTTATACAAAACTGTTACAAGTATGTTTTTAGTTAAAATTATTGTTTTAAAAATGTGTTGACAAATACACAAGGAGAATGTTAGATAAGATTTCACTTTGAAAATGAACAAATTGACCAGTCATCCTCAGATGATTTCACTCCTGTGAAATTTTTAATAACTGAAAGGTGAAAATGTGGCTCTTTATGTTGACGGTGGGCTTGGGCAGAGCAGATAGAGGCGAGTGAGAAAATGAGCTGCAGCCGAGACAGTAAGATGCCTGGGTTTGTTACAAAGTCGCTCAGGTTTCATGTTATGAGACAGACCGCTAGTCGCTATATCTAATTTTTGCAGATCAGGTAATTCAGATTTAAGTGACACTTTTTTTTTTAACTTGGCAGTACTTGACCACAGTTATTCCTTATGAGAAAAAAAATGGACCACCATCTGTTGAAGATCTTCAAATATTAACAAAAAGTGAGTAAAGACAACATTAAACTGTTACCTTTTGCTGATTCTAAATACGGATTGTAGCTGGCTGACTATGCTGCTGTTCTGTTTTGTTGATTTGGGGAATAAATGATGGATGTCTCCTGTACTCTTTTGAGGGTGAAACTAAGTGGTTATGACATCTAACAGAACACCAAATCTAGAGTCGATTTATGGTTTTCATTTTATTTTTTAAAATTTTCTGGCTCTTAAATGTACAAAAGCTACAATTCTGGGGAAAAATGTAACTTGATTCTCCATTACCTTTTGCATGTTTAAGAACATTCCCATTTATCAATAAATAAGATGCTTCATGGATCTTATGGAAATATTCAATACTGAATAGGAAAGACACAGAAGTATGGCACGCTTGTGTGTGTGTGCTCTCTCTCTCTCTCTCTCTATTGCATGTAGAGCCCCAGGCAGTAGTTACAGGTAAAACATGAATTGGAAGTGATGTTTTAAGAATATTCATTCATTCAGCAAGCATTTGATGAAGATGTACTCTGTACCAGGTCATGTTCTGGGCACTTGGGATACGTTAGTGAACAAAGCAGACAAAAATACTTTAAGTCTAACAAAAATAACTTGTAAGACTTAACCGTACATGATACTGAGTATCTCTTAGGATCGCCGTAAATGAGCCCTGAATTCTGGTTCTGTTCCTGTTGTTTACAGGGATGTCCTTAGAAGTCGCTTACGCTCTCTTGGTCTCCGTGAAAAATGAGACGTAGCATAATTGTTCCAGTTACCTCAGAGTAAATAAGTGAATGCACAGGGTGGGGCAGAAGTAGGTTTATAGTTGTTGGTATGGAAAATACCACAATAATTAATACATACAATGCAAGAATAAACTGTGTTTCACATACTCACAGCCGTAAACCTACTTTTGCCTCACGCTGTGTGTGTTTCAGCCTTGTTTTTCCTGAAGGGGTTGCACTTGCTGACATTAAAGGGGAGCGTCACACGAGTGGGTATGGACGATGCCGTCTGTTCAGCGTTGGGAAACGAAGGACGTGGAGACGGGTCGGGGAGCACAGGGCAAAGAGCGAGTGTCTCACCTGCTGGCCGCCTGCCTGCTGGCCTGAAGCTTGTGTTCATTCCTTTGGAGACTGATACTTGAAAAGCATTTAATACTTAAGTATGGATAAGTCAAGTGATGCCCGCCAGTCTGAAATAAAGAATTAAGAGATTAACTGGGTGGCCAGCCCTCTAATTTTCAGGAAGAACTTAAGAAATTAGGAGTGTCCGAGATCACACAGGGGGATGGCTAATTACAGGGATGGACCTCTCCGTGCCCAGTCCGCTGTGCTTTCAGTGGTGCTGGCTTTGGGTGTGCGATTTTATGTAGAATTAAAAACAAATCTAAAGTATGATCGGAAGCAGAAATCCTGGGCATAGTAGCCTTCTAAGATGGGGACATAAATACGGCCTAAAAGCCAGGGCTTGTAGAGAGAACCGCGCCTTCTCCGACCAAGGACAGACATTCACTTGCTCAAAGACATCTTAATTCCCATATCAAAATGTCCTTAGGCTGATTCTCAGATGATACCTTCATAGTTTGACACAACTTGGAATCTTTGGGAGAATGAACATGGCAGGGGTGTCCAACCTTTTGGCATCTCTGGGTCACACTGGAAGAAGTTGTCTTAATCATAAGAAAATCTCATGATGTTTTAAGTAAATTTACGATTTCGTGTTGGACCGCACTCCTTGCCATCTTGGGATGCATGTGGGCCACAGGTCAGATGCCCCTGGCTGTCATGAATGTCCCAGTTAACATAGCTGTGAGGACCGGATTGTTGTTAAGACGGTTGATGGGCAGATGCCCTTCACTTTGAAAATCAAAAAGGGGTCACCTCCTGAGAACTCTGGGGAGAGCCCGAGCCTCTGCCCCCACCACCCGTAGATGGAAGCCCTGTGGAGACTCAGTGTTCATGGTTATGTAGCTGGTAAAGCTATTGGAGGTGCAATGATAATAGTAATAAGAATTAGAATAATGGTATGTTAATAATTGCGGGGAACGCTTAGGTAGCATATGTTATGTGCCATATATATTCTAAGTCCTTCACATCTGAATTAGTAACTGAATATTCGCCACAGGTGTTTGAGGCGGGTCTGATGATCATTCTCATTTTACTTGGATGAGGAACTTGGTGCCCCAAGTGGTTAAGTCACTTGCTAGGAAGCAGCAGAGCTGGGTTTAAACCCAGGAAGGCTGACCCAACAGTTCCACTTAGGTCTCGGAAAATAGTGAAGCATTTTCCCAGGATGCTCTGGAGAAAATCTGAGTTGCCAATCACTGCAAAGGCACAGTATTAATTTGTAGGTTATCTGTACCTGGGCGATCTAGATTTTTTTTAACCTTTGCTTAGAGATGTAGTCATCAGGCTCTCTTTGGGACCAGGCTGAGTCACCCAGGTTCCTCGGTAGTAGAGGAGGTGGCAGCCTCCCTGGTGCCGCTTCATGGACATCTGGTCTTCGTTTTGGTCTTTTCTTTAAAAATTTCCAAGAAGTCTTGCAGGTGTGCTCCTTGGAGAGTATAGCTGACGACTCGTGTATCTAAGAGTTTCTGCAGCTTGTGGCGTTTGCAGCCGGAGGTTCTGCTGTCCCCAGAGCTCAGAGATGTGCATATCATGGGACGTGCTTCCCAGCGTTTGTGACGGCACCAAGGCACCGAGCGAACGACCGGCTCATTCCTCCCGCCTCCAGGCTTTGTTAAATCAGGGAAATGACTCTCGGGTAACTGGAATAGCCTTACCTGAATAAGGACTTACTCAACTAAAATATATTCTTGAGCATAAAATAATACTTTGCATGAATTGATTATACCATAGGGTTACTTATGATTAAGGTTACAGTGATTGAAATTAATGATATTTTTTTATCTGAATTTAGAATTGTTGCCTCTTCCTTCTCTGTTATTTCGCAGTTCTTCGTGCCATGAAAGACGACAGTGAAAAAGTTCCGAGCTTGTTAACTGATTATATACTGAAAGGTGAGTTTCATAATGGCTTATGTGCAGCGGTTGGGAGGTTCCGGCTAGTCAGTAGATGTATTATCTTGCTAATGGATTAAAAATAACTTCCCAATGCACAACCTTTATTAATGTCATTTGTGCAGGGTGAGGATATATGGCTTAATTATGTTACCAACATTAATAATTGTTTATATAAAATTGAACTTTTCCTTGAGGCCCTGGGTTGGGAATCATTTTGAAGACTGAGTTAGAAACCTGGAGGCGGGGGGAGGGAATGTTGCGGACACGGTGCCATAGCTGAGAGTCTCAGGTGTTGCCGCTGGGCGGGATGAGAAGGGAGGTCTCTGCCATCTTGAGGACGACAGGAAGAGGACAGATTAGTGAGGCTGCGGGAAGGAGGGAACAGAGCCAGGAAGAAGGAAAAGAATGGGCTTCCATGCACCCAGGATGGTGAGAAATGAGTCATAAATCTTAGGAGCAAGACCAGGATCAGACAGGATAGGCATAGTGAAGGAGGCAGGCGGCTGAGAAGTTGGATCGCCTGCTGTGCTCAGGGAGGGCAAGACTTGGATGACAGAGGGGGGCTGAGGAATGTAGTTCTAGGCAAAACTAATAGTCTTCAGTGTAGTTATTTTTGAAAAGTAGCAGTGATTCAGGTGGCAGCTTTTCAGAGGATCACAAAGTGCATCCTGTAGGGTTGGATCCACTTTTAAGAGCAACCTCTTCTGGTAACTTTTCTTTGGGGGTTTCTGAGATGTTTGATAACTCAGATGGGATGTTTCATGAAGAGGCGATCTCAGTGGTAGACACAGGAGCTTAAAGGGAGTGACACAGAAGTATCACCTGTAGGAGACTTGCTGTGGAGCTAGCCAGCTAGCAGTAGTTAACAGGGTTGAAAAGGCATTGACTTTTTCATAAGGCGTGCTTTTCTGTGGAAGGCTTTTTATTGTATTCTGAAAATTTTTTTAACATCTGACATCTTTGTTTGCTTTTTGTTGTGCTAGCATTGGCATGAAAGCTGGATTGTTCTGAGGTTTGTTCTTATAGATGTGAAACAGGAACGAGATGAACATAAAGAACTTGTCAATTTTTAATTATCGTGTGTCCCCAGGGCCTTGCCATGAGGGGCAGAGAGAATGAGCTTCTGAAGCAGTCTGTTTTATCATGATTTCAGGAAGAATTTTATGATGCAGAGAACAGAGTGCTCTGGGGGAAATGATTTTTAATACTTCCCTCTAAAACTCGGGCTGTGACTGGGACCCCCCACTGCCTGCCTCCGGGAAGCAGCACGCGTCCAGCTCCGCTCCCACGCTCAGGCCGCCGGCTCCCCTGAGCCCGGGTCTGCCTGTCCTGTGCCTGCTCCTGCCGAGCTGCTCGTGTGTGTGTTGTGGTTTTGTCGTGGCTTTGCATTGTAAGGACTGGGTGGAAAAGGAGCTCGGGTTCAGACAAATATAGTGATGCTGCAGCCCAAGGACATGAAGGGAGGGGAGGGTAATGCCCAGAGAGGTTCAAGTACATGGGAAGGTGAGGATGTGGGGTGATTCCAATGCAGTTTTCCACCCATCCTGGAACCCGCAGGCAGCTGATGAGTCCTCTCCCTCTGGGGCCAGTCGTAGAACGTTTACCTGAAGGTGGCGGTGCTCCAAGGGAGAAGGACCTTGCCTTCCCTTTCCTTGGTGGGCTTTCTCTTCTCATTGTTTTAACACCAATGACTGTGGTTTGGCTGCCTAAAAATGCCACCTTAATTTTAAGGTGCAGGTGAGAAGTGAAAGGAAGTGGCCTCATTTGGCCTGAGGAAGATGGTCCGGATGCTGTCTGGGCTGCTCGAGCTTCTTTTCCTCAGCCTCCCCATCGCCCATCTCCAACAGCTATACCAGAGGCTGTAGTGAGGGCCGCCAGTGCCGATCACGTAGAGGAACGAAACGTGTGCAGAGACCTGCACCTCTGAGTCTGCCAGGGGGTCTGTTAGCTTGGTTGCAGGCTGCGTGGTACAGGGCTGAGGTATGGGCTTCTGTCTCTGAGCGGCGGGTTCCCTGAGAGACCTGGCCTTTTGGTGTCGCGCTTCTGGGCAATCTAACAAGTGTCTTAGAACGAGTCATTGGTGGCTGTATAGCCTTTTAAAACCTTTCACTTTGAACTGCTACTGTGGATCCTTGCATTAATATTTAGTTTTACTTAATAGTGTTTTTATGTAGACACAAGATGTATATAAAACGAATACACGTCTTGCATATGTATATACAAAAGATACACTTCCAGTTGTTCTTTTCTCCTCCCTCTAGTTCTGTGTCCTACATAGGGCGGCCTCACGTCAGGAGCAGCGCTGTCTTTGGTGGACTACGCGCTAGATTTCCTACGGCATTCCTCTGAACGTTGGCTGGCTCGCCTTCCTGCTACTGGGAATTCGGCGAACTTGAACTTGGGTTTGTGACTCAGTATTAATAGATCATGCCTTCACTAATTCTTTATATTACAAACCAAGAGGACTATTTTGAAATCTAGGGATGGTTTTTTGTTAACTGCTAACACTTATGAAGTCTTCTCCAACTCTGTAGGGTAAGGCGGTGTGATATTATGCATGGGCGGTTACAGTTTTCATTAACCGACAGGGTGCCCATTTCAGTTCCGATGGCTTTCTAGATCTCAACTGCATTGAAGAACTGGGCTAAAGCATTGAGAGATTTGTACCATAGCTATTCTCCAGTGATGGCAGAAAACAGCACTGATTTTTATGAGAATTATCACTATAAATACCACCCAGTATTGTCCAGAGAGACTGAAACCTAAGCTGAGGCTGTTCCCAGAAGTGGTGAGAACAGAGTGTGTGTTGTCTGGGCTTAATAGTCGTGACTGTCCAAACCGTCGGCGAGGATGGCCTTAGAGGCTGCTGCCTGTTCCGCCACTGATCATATTTTAACCATGACGTTGCCATTTACTTGCAGAATCTTGTGTTAACTTAAAACCTTTGTCTGATGTGTCTGTGGAGAAGTGTCCTTTCAAAGGAGTTTATATCCTTAAGGTGCTTAAGCAACTGTAAGCCGCCGCGCTGCCCATCCCCCACGCCCGTGTCTTCCTTTATTCCCGCCCGGTTTCCCTGAAGTCCTGACTCTGGAAACAGCCACTCACGGACCCATCGCTAGTCGTGACACGGTTTTTTCATTTCTGATCAAGTCAATGTCCTTAATAAATGTTGACACGTAATGTATGCTTGAGAGCTTTATTTTCAGAGCTTTTGGTGTAGTTTTTAACAATTTTTCTTCCCTGGCAGTGCTAGATTCTGCGCCTTACTCTCCCACACACTGTCTACCACTACAGAGTGTGAGCTGGTGAAACCCTGAGTAGCCTCCTGACGGTAAGGAGCGGGGAGGGGAGCCTTTTCTGAGCCTGTGGGACACTGGCCGCGTCCTTGGAGGACAAAAGGACGATCTTCTCCTACTCCCAGATGTGGAGTTTTTTGAAAGTTACATTGTGTGATTTAAGATGGAAAGCGTTTATTTGCTGCCAAGAACCAAACTGCAACCCTTCCCCTTACAGCTTCGGATTTTTTTTTTTTGAAGAAAACAAACGGTACGAGTGTGGACTCCAAGTGCCTGCCATAGATCTATTTTTATTCTTCAGGAAATTATATTCGTTTTTCTTTTACAAGAGCACAACAGGAACCAAAGTAAAAGAGTAATAGATACAGCACTCAGGATAAATCATATCTTTAAAATAATAATAAAAAAATTTACACCTTGTCCTATATCCTGTTAGTATTTTCATAATATGGCCATGATTGAAAAAAACAAAAAGCAAGCATTTACAATTTTTTTGATATAGACTTTTTATGCCAGGAATGGATTAATTGTCAACAAAATTTTATAATAATCAGGCTGATGTAAGTCTATTTTGGTAACATCATATCATTAACAAATTTATTTTGGAAATAGATAAAAATATTGCCCCTTGATAATAAATCTTTTTTTCTTTGATGCAAACAGCTAGAACACCTTTTTTCTTTTTCTTTTTTTGATATTCTAAGACAAAGAAAATGGTTAATCTTCAGATTAATAAATTAGGTCATTATAATAATAAATTAATTTTTTTTAAAGTTCAGCAACCTCTGCCCAAGTATTTACAACAATACTTGAAAGTTCCTTTACAAAACAGAACACATTTTCTTTTCACATTAAGCGTACTGGGTATCTGTGTCTTTCACAACAAGTGTTTTTAAAAGGAAAAAAAATCAATGCACAAATGGGTAATTAGTATAAAAGTGCTAAGAGCTGTTTGAAAAGTTAACACTATAGTATACAGTCAGTCATATTTGAGGCAAACTACAACAAACTTCCAGCTTATTATGGACAATATTCCAGTAGTTGTTTCAAACAGTTGTTTGAAGGAAAAAGAAAACGAAACCCAGGAGCTGATTAGTGATGCGCACGGACTGCCACCAGTGTTTCTGGCGGGTGCAGTGAACTGGAAACCAACTGAAAGCAAATCCGAATGAGGAAGAAGACTTAATAAAAGAATACCTTCTCCACAGCAGGTGTGGTGCTGCCTGCCCACGCGTGTGCGTACGCTCTCTCTCTCACACACACACACACACACACTCACACATGTATTTCTTCCCAATTCAACTGCAGGTAGAATGAGATTTTGTGTTCAAAATTTGTAAGTGATCAAAAGCATTGATATGGAATGCCTGTTTGTCTTTGTTCTGGTTAAAATCTCATAAAAATACATTCAACAGGAAAACATAAATTGTATGTGTATAAATATATATGTTTGTATATATTATATACACACGCACACAAATACTTTTGTTTTTTTTTCTGAAGCATAAGATAGTTACATAAATATTCCTATAATTGCTAAAGTTTAAAGAGGCATATTTTTTTGAGCTTCAACAAAGGTGCTTGAATAATATACAATTAAAATGAAGTAGTTTCTATTTTGTAGAATCAGAATATAATAAGGAAAAAAAAATCCCCAAAGTCTTTTTTTTTTTTTTAAAGTTTCTTCTTAAGCTAGAGCTTCAACAAAAACGATGAACAACCAACGATCTAACAGAACAAAGCAACAACAAACAAGGAAGTGCAGCCCCTGGGAACACCCGGTGTCCTCCACCTTCTCCCTCCTGCCGCCACCCGCTGTCGTCGGAAAAGCTCCAGTGCTCGCTCACATCGAGAAGTGACTTTAGGTCCTGTGTGTCTGCTAATTCTGCTAGGAACTGGCTGACTGGCTTGGAAGAAAACGAAAGCAGCAAAAAAGTCTAACTGTATATATCCTTAATAGCCCGCCTGAGAGAAATGCCGCCCTCACACTTCTCTTGCTTCCTTACTGCCTACTGCAGTTGTGACTCTAGGAAAGAAACTGTGGCTTTAGACCTGGGATGGCTATCGAAAGGTTCTGGTGCGCTCGTCTGGCAGTTCTAGGTGGCCGTGGCAGCTGGGGCCCAGGGCCTTTTCTGCTTCCTGCTCGCTCAGGCCTGAGCTGTGTGCTGCAACCCGTGCAGTCTTCCGAGCAACAGGAAAAGCTACCCTCTGGGCCGCTGCCCCGCACCTGTGCTGCTGGGGGGTCGCCCCCGAGCCTAGCTGACCAATCTGTCTTCCAGACACCACCCTCCCACCCATTTCCCCAACCACTCACCTGTCCCCACTCCCAAATATCTCTACAGTTATAGCACAAGCAAATATACCTTAGCAACTTGAAAAACTTTGGTTCTAAGAAAACACTTGGTCAGTTATCTTGAGGAAAAGTGGGAATGCTTGTTCTGCACATTGCTGTAGGCAGAGCCCATCCCAGTCAGTTCTCCGCGCTGCACATCAAGTCACAGTCTGATACAATCCACTAAGCAAGTGCACAAATTCTAGTTTAGTTTTAAGAGCAGATTTAGTCGCTTCTGTCTTCTCAAACCTCATCCACCTTGCCTGCCTTCACACGGTCTGGTAGAAATTGTCTGCCTGTAGATGGCTCTGTTTTTGCATGCTGTAGAAGCCACTGAATCTCGCATCGGGTTCAGCAATTCTTAGCATTCTCTGGGTGCTGTCCCCCTGGATGCGAGCTCCTTTCTTGCAGTCCACAGATACCAGCTGATTATTTAGGGAAGACGGCTAGGTAGTGAGAGGAGGAAAAACCATAAAGAATTAGCTTTACGTATCACAAATTAATGCAAATTTAGTATCTAATTCAAGGGGGGTAGTAGCTTCACAGGATACTGATGGGCAGACTATGTTGTCCTTACGTGTTCTAGTACCAATGACAGTTTTATGAGGGATGCTGACAAACTGGGTTTAAAGGTGAAATGCCAGTAAATTATGTCAAATGGAGTAGCTGAGGGAATTGAAGGGAAAACAAGATCGGCAAGGTGAATTACAACCATTTTCAGACCCTTGAAGTGCAAGCTAGTACTTAGCATGGCTGAAGAATGAGTGGACGTTACCAGACGGGCAGATTTTTAAGATAAACAGACACCTTTGAATCACTCGGGCTGTGTAACAGCCTGTGTCTGGGTCCTCCACGCACTTCATCAGTGGGTCTGTTTGCCCGGCTCTGCGCACTGGGGACTGTCCTTGCCCGTCCTCGCCCTGGACCCTGGCCCAGCTCGTGCCCCACGCAGGCTGTGCCCAGTGCTGGTTTGTCAAGAGAAAATCAGAGGCAGGATAAACCATCTGGGGTTTTATAGGGAAGGGTTATCCGGATGGTAAACTGGATAAAATAATTATGCAGGCTGTTTTCCATTCTTAAGGTTGTATGATTTTTCTTAGAAAAAAACTAAATGTAAAAGGTAGAATCAGGGTTGGAAAGCATCACGATTTATTTCCTTTAATGAAAGTGAATTTTCTTGCCTTTTAAAATAGGCAGACTTGACAACAAATACATACTCTTCCTCCCTCAATATGAAACCTGCCTCCTACCTTGTCCAGTGCTACTTTACACAGTCTCTCCATCTTTCGCTCCCTCCCCTCCCTCTGCTTCCCTCGGACACGTCTCCAGTCAGCTAGCCCTCTTCCTGCCCCTCCGAGCATCATCGGCCTCCATTTATGACTTCTTTTCTCAATTCTAAGTTGATAGACCATTGAGAAACACCAGGAGACTAGCTTTTAATGTCTTATATAACTAATGACTTAGGAGTCAATCCAGAGGTACTTTGAAAACTTCAGAGTAAATTGAGGAAATTGGGTCTGTGAAAGGTCAGGTTTCGTTAACCAATGGATGATGGTAACTCATCCAATGACTGATCCAGCCCTGGGCCAGTACTGGGGATCAGACTGCTACAGCCTGGTGTGCACGTGAGGCTGTGGAGAGCAAAGTAGAAAGTTCACTGGCTAAACGGTATCAGACAATTTATAAGCAAATGATAAGCATGTAAGCTTTGCCAGTTTGATCATTCAAGACAGGAGACCGAAACTTCTTCAGGATGCTACCTTAGTTGGCGTTCGATACCAGCAAAGCAGGGGTATCCACTGTTTCTTCTGGTTGATGAAGAGGAATGCTATTATGATAGAGAGGCCTAGTATGATGGGGACCACCACCGAGGCGATGCCGTCCAGCGAAGAGTCTTCGCCTGGGTGTCGCCTGTTGTTATCTCCGTAATCTACCTGGAGGTGACCCATTTCTAGGAAAAAAAAAAAGATTACGAACATTTAATATCTACACCAGACTGTTTAAGGATTATTTTAATTACACTGCAAAGAGGAATCAGCAACTTGGTTTCATTGCATCGCAGCAGGGTTAGCTAGAATAGGGTTAAATCACTCCAGTGTCGATCTGAAGCGCTCTCGGGAGAGGGCAGATTTGGATGGATGTAAACGAGGAACTACTAGTACGAGAAGGTTAACAGTTGGGCAGGGGGATGCTGCTTCTAGTTAGTCAAGAAAATAAGAAATTCTTAGGGGGTACCAAAAATATTTTTATTAATATTAACTTACTGGCTTTTAACATTTTAAAGCAAAAATATTAGCTCTGCTTACTTGCAAATAGACGAGATAAAAGTATATTCTTCGACTTAGTAAAAATTAAGCTGGAATCAAGAGCTTGGTCTTTTGGTTGGTATTCTGGTTTGCTGAGCTCTGAGCAAAATTACTTTTCATAAACTTGTTGCAAACTCACTAGGCCTATTAGATCGTTTTCCTCTCTTACTTATTAATATACTGCACACGGGACAACACTGGGTTTTGCTTGTATGATGTATGTCTTTCTGTCCTTTTGTCATCGTTCTTGCAGTGACTCTGGCAGACAGAGGTAACAAGTTACCTATACACCAATCAGGAACACATCTGGTTTCCTTACTTTTACATTGTTTCAAGTAAACCACTGTAGTCACATTGTCTAAATGTATCGAAGACCAGGTTAGTGAAAGATACAGGACACATACAATCAAAAGGAGTTACTCCTAAATTGTTCTTGGAACTCAGCTCATGAAGCAGCATAGCC
The DNA here is from genome assembly GCA_004026765.1 of Micronycteris hirsuta. NCBI lineage: Eukaryota > Metazoa > Chordata > Mammalia > Chiroptera > Phyllostomidae > Micronycteris > Micronycteris hirsuta. Next base: position 29,613 of record PVJI01015011.1, on the reverse strand, counting down.
TTGTGATATTGAGTGTCTATAGCTTAAAAATCAAGTTTTTATGAATATGCTTCTGTGTATATGTGGGGGATAGGATGTGTAGATGGTAATACTTTATAGAATGGGAGGAAAAAAAACCAGGAACGTACTGCCCTGGCTGGTGTAACTCAGTGGATTGAGCATGGGCCTGCAAACCAAAGGGTTGCTGGTTCGATTCCCAGCCAGGGCACATGCCTGGGTTGAGGGCCAGGTCCCCAGTTGGGGACATGTCAGGGGCAACCACACATTGATGTTTCTCTCCCTGTCTTTCTCCTTCCCTTCCCCTCTCTTTAAATAAATAAAATCTTAAAAAACAAAACAGGAACGTACTTATCAGCATCAAGAAAAATGCCAAAGGTAAAAATAACATCGATGAATTTAGGCTTTAAATACACAATGAATAAAAGAATGACGTTTTGGCTTACCACATTCCAAATGACATTAGAAATGGTTTTCAGAATATATGTCATACAAGATTTTTAAAAAGTAAATGAAGGAGAATCTTGGTGAAAGGAAAAGGAAACTTCAACTAAGGTCTGTTTACAAAACGCAGTCCTTAAGTTCTGTTTGGATGCTAAAATTTAGCTCTGAGCCTTCCTAGCAGCCAAAGCAAAACATGGAAATAAAGTATCACCAATACGATTCACCGTGCTTCTAAGATTAAAACCAGTCTGTTGCTTAGGAGAAGCATGAGTTTCCCTGCTACTGACACATGAGGAAGCTTCCCCTCAGGGTCCGAAGATGCTCTACTACATACCACGCAGACCCTCAGCACGTCACAGTACATGAGGCTGTTCCTGGGCCAAAGCCCAGCATGGGGAGCGGTGTGCAGACTGATCACGAACACCTGCTGAGCGCTACAGCACCATTCGGTCAGAGCAACTGCACGGGGAGCCGACACACTGTCCGGAAATCCGGCTCTCAGGTTATCGGGCTTGATCTAAGCGTGGCACGTCGGATAGCTGGTGTGACATTAATCTCTGAAGCAATGAACGTCGCTTCTTCCGAAAACACATTATAAAAACTGTGTAGCAATGATTTTGAAAATGTCCTCAGAGTAGACAGGAGCCAGTACTGGGTCATGGCTAAGAGCAAGATTACACTATTTTGATCAAGAGTTCGGCTTTCATAGAGAAGGCAGTACTGACAGAAACTCTGCTTCGCTTTACTACTAAGCTGTCGAGAGATGGAATAACTATTACACACAGCTGGAAGGGCAGAGCAAGGAAAATAGAAAGCACGGAACAAACCTGGCGAGTGAAAAAATCAACATGTAATCCAGCTCTCGTGGAGTGGAAACTACCCAGAATTAGTGGGTAATCGAAGGCATAAAAATGCTTACAACAGAATCGAAAGGGACAGTGAATACTTTGTTACTCTGCTTACCAGGTTATTCACATTTACAAGTATCAGTGATGGCTTAGAAATCCCACCGAGGACAAGGAACGTGCTTTGTTCCATCATCACTAAGTCTCCGAACATTCGGGGCCAGGAGTCCAGTGGCCTGCAGACTGACTTTATCGTTTGGGTTGCTAAATACGTTACAGCCAAGCCCATCTTCTCTAGAGTAGTTATCTGAACTTTAGCATGCCATTTAAAATGTTATGTAAAGGCGTTTTAAAAATAAAAATAATGAAAAAAAAACAAAGTAGACCCTACATAAGACTAGGCTGATCTCAATCGATGCTGGCACTTACCTCTGGGGAGATGGACGATGTCGTTTTCGCTCCGTGTGGGCCACACGGGAACCGCCACGTCGGCCTCCCCCCGGTGGTTCATTTTGTTGATGGGCACGTTGGTTGGTTCCGGGACATACATTTCTGAAAGATGGGGACATTTTTTGTAAGAGATGATGGAGCGGCTACTTCCTGTGAACTTTCGTTTCTACGATCTGCACGCATGGTGCATTCAGTTCAACACAGGATGTCCTGGGACGAGAAAGATCCAGTTTCTGCACGGACGTCACTACCGCTAGAAAGTCACTGGGTTTGCCGGGGTGGGAAACGCGTTCTTTAAAAAAAATTTTTTTTTATTGTTCTTCAGTTACAGTTGTCCCCGTTTTTCCTCCATTACTCTCAACTATTTAAAAGGAGAGGAAAAAAGTTTTCTTCTCTACCAGAGTCAGATACTCTGGTCTCTATACTTTTGTGCAAGTATTGGATTGGCTGACATGGAAGGATTTCTTTTACTTTCTATTAGCTAAATAAATACTATACTACTTTAATAACTGTTACTCTTGTTAAATCATTTACCTGTCGCAGCAAGTGAGGGAGTTGAACCAGCTCCCACCCCACATGCATTTCTTAGCCCTTCTCCTACAATCTCTCTCTGTACCTGGAAATGAACTGCAGACCTCAGGAGCTGCTGCCTGATTTAAGTCTTTAATGTCTGCTTTGTTACCACTGGAACTGGGTAGACTGGAAATTGATCTTCAGTAAACATATATTCAATCACAGAGACCCTTTGATCAATAACAAACTACAACGTGGAACAAAACCTGAGAAGCGGGGGGTCCCTGGGCTCAGTCGGGGGCCTCTGTGCTTCTCTGTCTACCCTTACCCCTTGGGGGATGCTATCCAGTCTCAAGGTCTGAACCACCTACGGCTGACAACTCTCAAACTTACATATAGACTTCCAGTCTCTCTCCTGAACTTTAGATTAAATGGTCACTATTTCTCATTTGCACATAGATGTCTAATGGGAATTTCAAAATAAAAATGCCCCAAACTGAACTGATTTTACCCTAGAGATACAACTCCATGGTTTAGTCCAAAACAGAGCCGTCCTTGGCTCCTCTCTTCCCCACTCCCAACATCCAACTCAAACCCTATCGAGTCTGCGTTACTGCACAGCGAGAATCGGACCCTCCCCGCCCACCCCCACAACTTCTGCCCCAGTCCGAGCCACTGCGCTCACCTGAGTCATTGGGGAGCGTCTGACCTGCTCGCTCTGCTTCCCCTCCTGCCCTCTGCAGCCCACCCCGCAGGCGATGCTCAGCCCAGCACCAAGACACCCCGGGGAAAGTCACAGCACATCACTCCTCGGCTCACCACCCTGGAGGCAAAGTTTCTATCTCCATAAACTACGGCCCGCTGTGAGACTGGTCTGGCCCCTGGCTGCCTCCCTGCTCACGGGCCGTCCACACAGGCCCCCCACTCTCCCGTGAACATGCTTGGCGTGTTCCCACCCCCGGCCTCTCTCTGCCCTCTCTACCGAGAGGGTTCTATTTCTTCCTCACAATTTCTGCAATAATTCTGTTTTTGTTTTTTTGTTTGTTTGTTTTAATAAATGTCATCTTGGCAGTGAGACGTTCCTGGACTATCGCCTATAAAACAAAACCATCTCCACCTCTCCTGGCCCAGCCTCTGTCTTGCCATGTTTTCTCCGCAGCCCAGATCCTCACCCAGCGTGCACCCAGTCACCGGTAACGTGTGTGCTGCCAGACTCCCTGTGAAAATGCAAGCCCTGTGGGACTCTGACACACTGCTGCCTCCCCAGGGCCTCGAACAGAGCTCGTGCAGGGCGGGCATGGAATAAACCTCTGCCGCATAAGCAAGGTCCAGTTTCACATTAATATCGTACGAACAGGCGATGTGTACCAGATAAAACAACTCCAATAACAAATGCACCTTTGTCCCTCATTCTTCTCACTGAAAACACTCCAGGACTGCGTTTTCTCCCAGGTGCTCACTGAGTGATGAAACATCCCAGAAGTGATCCCCTGACTCTCAATCTTTCCCTTCAACAAGGCCGGTGAGGCTCAAACATGGCAGATGCCCAACTGAAGGCTCTGAAAGGGGGTCGGGCTTCTGCCCTGGCAGAATACCCCTCCTCCTTAGGGGACAAAGGGACGTTTTTAGAAGGGCTCATATTAGGGTGCGTCTGCACAGCACCTAAACAAAAGTAAAAATGTGTGCGGAACTCAGTGAAACCCTCTGAGTTTAATGACCCCATTTCACAGCTGCGCAGTATCGATGCGCTGAGCTGGCCTGACTCCTGGCTCACTGCATTGCATGGAGCAAGACTCTAATAGAAAGCTGCCGTGGAACACAAGAAGGGAGGTGGAGACGCAGAGGCTCCTGGCTCACTCGGGACCCCAGTGGGCCCTCAAGTGAGCCCTCTCCTGTCCCATGTGGTCCGCACTGCCGTGAAGCCTCTGCGCTCAGGGCTTTATCTGGAACATTGCAGGAGGCCATCCTGCCGGCTCAGGCCCTGCATCGCGGGAGGAGGAGCAGAGGGAAAAGGAGCTGTTTTTATGTGGGAAACACAGATAAGGACACCAGAGGAAAGCCTGGGGGAGGATCTGGGCAGCTGTGGGGCTTCAGATCGACACTAGAAGGTGACTACTACCGAGCTTCCGTGAAGGGTGGGGGGTGTGGGGAAAGCAGGCATGCGGGGTGGGGGTGGGGGTCCGCAACAGCCAGCTGGCGGCACTCGGCGGCTACGCTCTGCGTGGAAGAGACGCGGAGCGCAGCAGAGGGCCTGGCAGGAGGCCGCAGGGCACGGGAGGGGTCCTGCTGGCGTTGAACTGGAAAAAGACTGAGCCGCACCATACTCTAGACAGAGGTCTTCTGTTTTTGTTCTGATATAGTCACCTTATATGTCCTTCCATGTTTGGCCCTGAACCATTTCTCTAGGCGGGTTCAACACTGCACTGACTCTGTGCTACTTGGACGGGGCGGGTGTTGCTAACGCGCCTGTTATACCCACGAGACCTGACTGCCACTGGTGCTTATAGAACAGAAAACCAGGCCCTCCCCTTGCCAGTAGGTGTCCTCAGTCCCCCCTCCCCCCATGTCTTCCTATAGGGAGACGCCAGCTGGGCCAACACACTGCTTGGGCCACCTGAGCTCCCCGGTGGGTGGAAGAGGCTCTGAGTCTGCTCTAGGCTCATATTCAATTTACAGCCCAGCAAGCGGCGGGACAATGGCTCAGATACCTGGACATATTGGGCAGCAACTCCCTTCCACGTTGATGGGCTCCGAGCAGGGCAGCGGGGGGCAGCTGACGGTCGAGCAGAGGGTCTGACCCTGCAGGCAGTAGCAGTGCGTGCAGCTGTCAATGTCCCAGCGCTCCTCGTCCGCGTAGGCCTTGTCACCGAAGCGGCACACCACCTTCTTTGCGATGGTGTCTTCTGGGGGAGAGAACAGCACACGAGGGTTGATGTGACAAAGCACAGTACCTCGTCGCACTTGAGACATAGAGGGGAACCGCTCTGTGCCATCACCAGGTGCTTTAGGATTTCCAGAGTCTGGGGAAACGTTTGCTTCCCCAGGAGAAAGTTCCAGGAGAAGCCTCAGAACTTTCATCCTGTGGCCTGGACCTGACCAAGGGCCTGGGAGGCTACCACAGGGCGGAAACTGTCAGCACCAGCTGGGAAGGACACCCATGGGGTCAGTGCCATGACACTGTCATCACAGAATTCAGTCACCAAACGGCTGTTGAATGAACTGCATGAAAAAAACAAACCGAAATCCAAGTAGGTAAGAGACATGTTCAGAGGTTTTGTTCTATCTGGAAAGCAATTTTTTAAAGAGTCTGTCTATGTATAAGGATGTTTATGGAAATAATTCAAGAATTTCCTACTTTTAGTTCATCTTTTTTTGTAAATGATTCACGGGAGTTTTAGGGAATGATAATGGCACGTCCCAGTGACCCAGCAGGAGCCCCGCTTGTCCTAGAGGGAGAATCAGCGTCGATACAACCGTTCCCTTCCTTTCCCAGTGACGCTGGGTAGACTTCCTTCTCATCGACAAGGATGTATTTACTTTAAAAACAACCTCATGCCATTTCAGTCCATTTTGCAGTAATATATGGTTTTTGAGAACAATATTTTTAGGAGCTACTTTCATGTATAAGAATTTACAGCTTAGAACATTCTGCTCCATTTTCCCTTGTCATACTCACTGTCTCCCTCGCCCAAACGTTTCCTTCCAAGTTCCCTTCTGGGACTCAGCACCTGCCCCTGGTTTACCTGATCTCACCGACTGACCAGTCCTCACGTTTCCTTTAGAGTTCAAGAACAAAGGCTCGCAGAGAGGCCCAAATGACCAGCAAAGCAGAAATAGGGCAAACCAATGCAGAAACATGGTCGGGGGGTGGGGGGCAGCACTTTGTCACTGGACAGGCCAATAATTGGATGACTCCGCCTAAACTGGGGAAGTTTTCCTGCTCCAATTCCGAAGGCACTTCCACTCAGCACCGGTCACTAGAAAATGGAAAACTATACAGGCGTCTGGAAGGAGTGGCGTCCAGGGATCAGGGTTCTTCCCAGGAGGCCTCTGGGAAGCTGCGCAGGGAAGAGTATTCATTGCCCAGACACAGAGCATGGAACCCCAAGTGCGTGGGGTGGGTGTGGTGCCGGGGGCCGTGTCCTCTTGGCAGCCCCAAACCCTCCCGAAGCGCGCCAAGGCGGCTGGAAGCCCCTCTGTGGGTTCTAAGCACAAAGCTTCTGCCCTGAACTTTCCCGAGGAGGCCCACAGACAGAAACACGCACAGATCTGTCTTGGGTGCCAACGTTCTTTTCTTACAACGACTCAGGCACAGGCACTGCACCGAACGGCAGGGACAGTGTCCTGCAGCACTGTGTGTTCCCTGAGCCGTCTTGTTTCTCAACTTTTCCCCCATGATTTCTCTCATTACTGCTGCCTGAGGTTCAGTCATAGAAAGTTCTAGTTGTAAACGGAAATCCTTTTCAATAGCTATGAAATAACATGTTTTATGTATTTGTAAATTGTTCTACCCGAAGTTTTCTGGTGAACTGATTGTTGAGCTTGAAAACTCAATTGGAGGCTTTCAACCCAACTCATGAGCCAGTGTCTGCTAACACAGGGCCCTCAGACGGGGCAGCTGCATTCAGAGTCCTGAACGTTCACACCACGTGGCTGAGTAAAAACCAATTAATGAACTTAATTCAAACACTATTCTGACCGCCAGTCAACATTTCATTGAGGGTGTGAGATTCACCATCAAATCTAGAGTCTATCATGCAGGGAATTCTTTATGGAAGAAATATGAAAGGAATTCTTTATGGAAGGAAGAATTTCACTCTGTCTTTCCCGGACATACCACTTCCTTCCAGGGCACATTTGGGTTCATCTGAGAAAGCTGTCAGGAAGTTTCAGACACTCCTGGGTTTGCAGGGCAACCTGGTGGCTACTCTGTGTAATTTGAGGTTGTAAATAAGAAATTCATAATGCCGCTGCAGTCTTTGGGGGGGAAGCGTAGGCTGATTGAAAGCACCCCTAGAAGTGCTGGAAGCACTCGGGCTGAAGAGGGTTGTAGAAAGAGACACATGGGAAATATCCAACTAAGAGTAATCTAAATGGTTTGTATCTGGCTCTCGAGTGAGCGGTGCTGTTTGACTGTTATATTTACCATGCCAACTGGCTTGCTGACACTGGCAATGACATTCGTTTTATTCTTTAATACCTAATAATAACCAAAACTTCCACCGACAGAGTGCCTTCTATGTACTGGGTACTGTGCTAAGTAAGCATTTCACACGTGTCAAGTCCATCTGATCGCACAGCCCAATGGGACAGGGCCTTATTCTAGTTCCGCAGACAGCTCAGGGACAGGGAGATCACATTACGCGTCTGAGATGCACAGCCAGGAAGTGGCGAGGCCAGGACAGGGACTCAAGGGGGCTGACCTCAGGGCGGGCCACGTCCCCGGGCAGGGGTTCAGGCCACACAACACACGCAGTTACCACCCCGACTCTGGAAAGCGGCCACTTAGGTTTTCACCGGCCCGCCCCCCTCCCCGTATTTGCTGGGCCTTATGGTCTTTGTCTTCAAAGGTGAATTCCCCTCCCACTGACGCATCACAAACCTGGCCTATCAGGGAGCAGAGATACGGAAGTGGTTACTGAGACTCAAGGCCCTTCCCAGGCCCATCTCTAAGACCCCTCTGTTTCTAAGAGGGGAATGTTTCAAAGAAAACAGACGGTATAACACTAATGTAATAAGACTTATTTAAAAAAAACAAACATCGTTGTTTGTTTGTTTGCAGTTATATATCCAAACAAACGGGGCCTCCTCTGAGTAGTCACTGTGGAAGTCTGTGAACATTCCAACAACACTGCCCCTGCTTCTCACAGCTTTGGGGTTCTCTCTTCCCCATGGCATTCAGAGCCACGTTTAAAACATGCAAGGAAGACGGTTACTATTTTATGGCCGCCCCTTGGTTTAGATCAGCTTTGGAATTTGGTTTCCTCAGCTCTGGCCTCGATCTTATCCATCGGGTTCGGCTTGAAATGAACTTTGGCTTCTTTCTTTACAAAGTTCCCGCTAGGGAATGGGGGCTTGCTTTTGCAATCCAGTCCACAGGGTGTCTGAAACCCGGAACGCTTCTGCCCGGGGGCTCCTCCAGCAGAGCCACTCAACTCGCATGTATCAGACACACCGTCCCCTTTCTGTGTTCAAATGGAAGCAGCGTTATCTTGCATCATCTAGGACCATAATAAAAATATGCAACGTCTTACGGTGGTGGAGCTGGGAGAATCCACGTGGGTTCTTTCCCCTTTCATCTCCCTCAATTCCAGTTGATACGAAAGGGGATGAGAAAGGACACGGGCTTGAGAGGCTAACTGCCCTCAGGCTGACCTCTCCCCGACTGTTCACACTTCTCTCAAGATAAGAAACGCCTAGACATGCTATTCAAGTTGGACTACGCTTTCACTCATGCACTATTTTACTAATTACACTATAAAGTTGTGCCATCTGGGAAAACCTAGAGTCTAGGTTTTCCTCCTCTATGAAGACACAATTCAGGCTTCTGGGAATCAGTGATGGGGTAGCTCCGACCCTGCTCAGAATCCGACCAGGAGGAGGGATCGACACTAGCCCTGGAAAGGAAAGCATCTCCAGATTCTCCCCTCCTCTCTCCTCTGTGGAGGAACGTAGAAACCACACTCCCCTCGAACCTATGTTATAGTCGGACTTTTCCCTGCCAGGAGACGTCCCGCTGTCCCAGCACTCCAGGTTCTAAGCCTGGCAGTGGCGGTCATGGAGTTGGCATGCTGGTGGGAGGAAGTCAGGCAGCTGTAGCAACTGTATCAGTCCTCTCAAATCTCCAGTGTACTATTTCCCATCCTGAAAAGTAACTGACTCTAGGATCCCAGCAGCCAAGAAACTAAAGGCGGTTCCTACTCTCAGAGTAAGTCCTCACTGCAAAATAATCCAGCGCAGGGGTGGCGCGGGCAGCCAGGCTGTGCTGCACGTGGCCACGGAGAGCAGCACTCCGAACACGCAGTGCAGGGCGCAGTCTCTGCCCTCGGGGAGATGGCTCTAGAGCAGGTCCAAAGACGTGCAAATTGCTGGCCCTGCTAACGACATGATACTTCCATTTGGTTTCTTAACCTTGAGGTTTGAGGGATTAAAAGAAATCATTTAGGCAGGTAGAGAAAGGTGCCAGGTGCACTATGGGTAACACGAGATTTAAAAAAAGGCATGGAAAAAGCAGCCGGGCCTCCCCAGTGACACGGCTGACTGAGGTTGGTAGGGGGTTACTTGTAAGAATTTTGGCTAATAAGTGGACCGTGCATTCCAGCGCTCTCTCTCTCACCCCCAGGAAGGCATGGAATGCTTCCATTTCCTTATATTTTACTTTGTTAATTGACAAGACACTGAAATGCCTGGCCTGTGACACCATCTTCATTTCTGTATCTCAAGTTGAGACTGAATAGAATGTGTGTGCCTCCTGCTTGTGAAACCATTTACATGTTTTACATGAAGAGGAGGCAAACAGAAATCGCGATGAAGAAGAAACACGAGTAAATGATGTGAGGCACGCGGATAACCACAGACACGGGAGAGGACAGCCAGCTTCGAACACGCCGGCTCCCTGAACCATCGCAGATGGTGAAAGAATGGGAACCTGTAACTCAACTGGAACTGGGCTAAAATGATGCAGACAGTCCAGACAATTTTCATGAGAGAGAGCTAATACACAGTAGTGCTATCAGCAAATGATTTAAGGGTTTTGGCTAAAAATGCGAAAAATGTTCATTGATTTAACTCAAAACTTGAGTACTTTAATAACCTTTAGCTTCTAATACATGAAACATCTGCTCTTAATGCATTTTTGTAAAGAGAAAGAAAGGAGACAAGGCTGCTGTGAAGGCCTTGACCGCTGCCGGAGCGGACCTGGGCCTGGCCACGGCTTTCAGAGTTTGCTTGGAAGACCGTGTTCACTTTCCTTCATTCCACCTGTTTCTGAGGATGGGAGTGTCGGTCTATTTACAACAGAAATCCCGCTGAACTGCTGAACAGTGATTTCTGGCTGATTCCTACCACATGCAAAGAAGACAATCTCTCAAAGGCCTGAATCCTTATATTAAGCATCAGTTATGGGGGTAATTAAGTATGGACAAAAGTTCAAGGAAACATTCTATTTTCAACTTTAAATGAGGTCTCCTTTCTCACAAGACCTACAATGCAAGGCATGCATGCCTGTAGGTTCATGGAGATGAGACCCAGAAATCATTCTGAAAACACATAATGCTGTCAAGAAGGCAGGCGGGGCTGCTCACAACGGAAGACTGAGGTGGCCCGGATGAGCAGAAAAACGTGACGTTTCCTCTGGGACTTTCAGGAAGCTCTCTGGGTGAGAGTCTAGTACAGAATCTTGTCTGGAAAACCGTGGGGCAGAAGCCCCTGGGCATCCGCGAATGTCCAATGCCTGTACCTACAGGTGATATTTCACCATGTCGCAGCCACCAGCCCCTCCAGAGGGTCTGTGGGTGGACTTCCCTTCCGTCCAATTACATTTCCTCACCAGACACGGAATCCTCCCAGAGGGGGCTTTCCCCGACATCGAGGGGGTTCCAGTCAGGGCTGGCCTCCTGGGCAGGAATAAGGGGAAGGCACCTGCTGGTGGGTTCCCTGGACACAACGGCTGTCTCCCTTCTGTGCAACAGAACTCTCTCAAATAAGACAAGTTCACCAGCACGACTTGAGCTTCTGCTTACACCACTGGGAGCCTGAAAAGGATCCTGAAAGCTGCTTATGGGATGAGCAAGACGAGATGCATCCTAGGGTGGAGGTGAAGACCTCGACAAACTGAAATCAAACACTGCTTATTTTTGTGGCGACAGCTTTAGACCCATTCCAAAGTTAGTACAGTGCATGACAACCGGAATGTTTTCAGCCTCACACCCTCCAAACAATACACAGCAAAGCCTCCTGCTTCCCGCCCCTTTCGTTTAAGTCACCCCAGCCCTGGCTGTGACCACTGGGGCTGTGGCGTAGGGGCCAAAGGAATGGAGGGCGCCGAGGGACACGCAGGAAGCCAATCAGGTCTCTGCCCTGATGAGCAACACCCTGCACTGTTTCCAGGAATCACAGTGGGTTGTGTCAATGAGTTCAAGAACTTGCCAACAAAAAAAATAAAAGAGCCCGGCTGGTGTAGCTCAGTGGATTGAGCGCGGGCTGGGAACCAGAGGGTCCCGGTTCGATTCCCAGTTGGGGCACATGCCTGGGTTGTGGGCCAAGTCCCCAGTGAGGGCCATGTGAGAGGCAACCATACATTGTTCTTTCTCCCTCCCTTCTCCTCTATCTGTAAATAAATAAAAAAAATCTTAAAAAACAAACAAACAAACTCTGTTAAAAAAAAAAAAAGAGCTCCCTTCTCTCCTCTGTGGTGGCATCCAGAGGCATGAAAGGCCAGTGCATCTCTGAGGTCTGTGGGCAGGGTGCAGCCTCACACAGCTGCCCTGCAAACCCTTCAGAAGCGTGCTGCCTCCGCCTGGATCGCAGGAAGGGGGCTGAAGCAGGTACGGGGGGGGCCCTTCAAGCTGAGAGCGAACAGGACGAGGTGCACCGCCGCAGCATCATTTAAACTAGCCTCGTCCTTTAAAGGCTCGGCACTGGGATGCCCTCTCCAGGCCTTCCTCTCGCAGAAAGGCAGACAGGTATTCCATTTAAAGGGGAAGACCAGAATCCATTGGATGTGTGTTACTTATATCCACCTCGTCCGGTGCTAGAAGAGATAGGGCACCACTTTACATCCACGTTGTGTTTACTGTTCATTAAGTACTTCACCTGTGTAGACCACGCACTTTCATGGCACTTTAGTGATGCCCAAGATGACGTTATTCCTCCCATCTTGCAGATGAGGCAAAAGAGCCAGGGTTGCGTCCTGTCGCCGGGACACGAGGCGAGAACGAGCCAGAGGTGGGATCGCCACCCTTTGGCTCCAAAGTAAGTTCTCTTGCCAACACGAAGAAGTTTACAATTTGAAGAAAACACCTTGGAGAAACAGCTGTGAAAAATCTGCCAATGAAGATGCCACAACTTTGTGGCCTGAACATGTACAACATGTTAATTCCATGGGTTGTATATCTAAGATTAGAGCTGCGGCATTAAATACAGGGATGGGAAAATGTAGGCTTCCAGCTACAGTACAAATAAATAATACAATAATTAATAAATAGTAATTCAAGGATACACTGTGTCTAGCATACTCACAATGGTGAACCTACTTCTGCCCACCTCTGTATTTACGATGTTCCATTCCTGGGCTGAGTTAAACACACAATGATCAGCAGATGTTCCAAAGGGACACTATCTACATTTATCTCTAGAAAAAGATACCTAAACGAATGAACAAATCTAAGCAAAAATGAACAGAATGCTACATCAGACTGACTTGCCATAAGGTGCAGACACTGCCTCTACTAAGGAGAAATATTATTAATCATTTGCTAGTTGAAGATCAGTGTGGTATTATAAGTAATTAGACAAAGCTGTTCACTTTCAAAATTAATCATCAATCCTATTATGTCTGTGTTACACATCCCACTAAATCAGCGCGCATAATGCGAGGCCTTCACACTTCAAAGAGAAGCAATATCACTGCACATTAGTGACTCGATCACTTAGCTGAAAGGAACACAAAAACTCATAATTACACTTCTTTCAGAGGGATTACCGCCTTTCCATTTTCTTACGGGAAGAGAAAAGAATGCTTCACAAGGTGAAAGCAAGCATGCCTTTGTTTGGGGGTTGTATCACAAAAAAAGAAAAAGTCGGATTAAAGGCAGGTCTGAGGTGTTCAGAGATCTGCGTTCAGCTGCTCAGGGAGAAGATTCACCCAGGGAGGAGCTCTGCAGCCACGGCGCGGCCAGCGGGGGTGAAGCACATGTGATCCCGGGAACAATTATCTGGGCTAAGGAGGAGCTGGGTTCAGTGTGGGAAAGCCTAGGACAGGAGACGGCGCAAGCACCGGTCCTCGCTGCCCGCTGGAGAAACAGCAGGGTGCTTTAAGACACACAAGCCATGGGGCTTTCCATCTTTTCCCTTTGCTAGGTGAGCTCTGGAGGCCGACACAGGCTCCGCCGCGGAGGCACAGTAACTGCCTGCAGGTTGACTAGTACTGTGAGGCTCGGCGCCTTCCTTCCAGGGACCGCGCAGGCGGGAAACTGCTAGGAGAGTGAGCCTGGAGAGGGGAAGGGAGCAAACTGGAGAGTCAGAAAATCCCACATCACAGTCATGAACTGAACTGGACTCTGCGAGCTTGGACACAGGGGAGAGAAAGGGTGGAGGCTAATCTAACAAGGCTACCTGCAGAACACATATAAAGAAGGGGATTCATGACTATTTCACTAATAAAACAACCCGTGCGAAGCATTAAGGTGAACGAGTGAATAGCAGCCGCACGCAGTATGCTCAGCAAATGTTAAGTGTCCCCAGTATGTTCCCCTGAAGATAACCCATAGGTTTATGTGACACAATTATACCCATGTCCATTAGGAGCGGGGGTGGGAGTGCCTGTGGGGGATGTAACAGGCACAAATGTAACAGAAATGTACAAGATGTAACAGAAACAAAATTTCCAGTACACCATTAAGAGCTTACATGAACCCCAATTCAGTGAAAGTGCTTGCAATTTCACTTAAAATCAAAATCACAAATTGGACCAAATTGGTATTTTCCTCCCAACACTGAAGAAGAATGTATCATCTGAATGATGCAGAAATTGGGATGGGTAATATAAAAGCAAACAAAAAAAATTTTTTTAAAGCAAGGGCATAGAATACTATGACTTACAGCTATCTCTTCATGCGTTTGAATGTGTTAAATTGGTTTTGTGAGAAAGAGAAATGATTTACCATTATCATTTGGAAACAAATTTACTATTTTAGCAATGTACTAATAAATTTATCAATTAAGTAGCAAAACACAACAGAAACTTTCCTCTAAACAAAATAATCTGAGAACTTTCAACACAGGAGAGATTCACTGCTAGACCTCCCCCTGAAGGTACCACGCAACCACAGGTCCCCCGGGCCCTGGTTCCCCAAGGGCGACCCCAGCTCGCTGGTGGACTCCGGAACCGTTTCTTTCCGGATCGACGTTTTGATATTTCAATACGGTGACACTGGCCGTACAGGCTCCTCCCTCCACCCCCTTGCCTGAAATAGTGGCTTTTTATGTTAAATAAGTAAAAAGGTATGCCTTTTTTGTGAAGTAAATAGGTATACCTTTTATTTAGATCTTATTTATTTAGACCAGAAGCAGGCTACTTTTCATAGAGATTTTGGTCGGCTCTTTGACAAGATCGATAGCAGCATGAAGTTGGATGTGTGCCGTGACGTAGCTTTGGCTTCACTCAGGAGTTACAAAGCTTCCGAGTGTTACAGCGGAACCCCATGTCCCAGCATTAAAAGGCAGAGCCAGCACATGACCCAGCTTGGACACTCCGGGTCTACGGCTGTTGTCCCATCAAAGATTACTAACAGATCCCACTGCACTCTCAAAAGCATCATGGTTTGAAGAACAAACTACATAGATGACCAACCTATTAAAAGAGAATCTAGCTCTCAAACGTGAATTTAAATACTCTCAGACCATTACCTAGGCTTTGTAAAATTTCTGAGAGCGGAAATTATGTTTTTAAAATATCTTTCCACTTTTTGTCTACCAACATGCAAAGTAAGACTCAGAGGAAGTAGCCGTCCGTGAAGCGGCCAGAGGTCACAGCCAGGAGAGGGAGCTGTTCTGATAAGCTTGAGTCATGGCCACATGCACCAGTCAAGGGCTCACTGGTGGGAACTGCGGCACAGCTCTGTGCCTAGACCATCTCTCCTTCTCCTCGGATATCACCCCAAATACATGCCATGACTTGCACCTAGACAGCATGCAAAATTCTCCAACAAAAAGTGCACACAGCCGGCAATGAATACAGTTTGCCTAATTTTTCACCTGCTATTCTGGTAGGGGCTCGCTACTGGACTGAGATACGTCACTGTATTTCACTTGACTCTATGAGCTTTACTTGACACAAAAGCGATAAAGGAGAGAGAGTGCCTTGGGAGCAGGGCCTGCGCCTTTATTAGAGCTGCCAGCTGTCTGAGCCTTGCCTTCTGGACCCCGGGATAGCATCTGGCTTTTGTCCATGGGACCGGTTTCCGTGTAGATGTCAGGGGCTCATATACATATGTCCTCTGCTCACAAGATACACCCCCCAGGGTCATAGGAAGGAGCGGGCTCTGTCAGTTACTCAGGCCTCACTTTGTGTCCCGAGGCCCTGAAGATGGACTGGTGCGGATGAAATGAAATCAGTTCATCACCCGCAGACAGAGGCGGTAACTGGGAGGTGACGTTCACATGTTGTGGTTAGTTGATGGCAAGGCAGCGGCGAGCGTCAGGCACTCAGTGCGCTGCACCGAGGCCCAGGGCTTCTGTGTGGAACAAAGGACCGCCGTAAATATCAGGGTGGCAGGTCTGGTCTTGGGAACCTTGAAGTGGCAAAGCAGCCCCACAGAATGGGACAGTGTGGTAACATCACGATATTCTGGGGACATTTTATTCTTGCTGTGTTTTAGCTTAGGAACACACCTTCCACAGCTGTCCCCTGCCTGACGTGTCAACCAGAAAACCAGATTTCAAAAACGTCAGCAGATCTAGGTAAGTGGCTGTCACTGCAGAAGCAGCAGCCCTGGGTGGAGGCAGAGGCCTGCTTTTCTGGGTCTCACCTATGCAGTAGGGACAGCACTGGCCTTTCCTCAACACGGGCCTCTCACAGGACACCGACGGGCAGGACTCGGAGTAACAGCTGATCACCCTGTCCATGCACACGCAGCTGGTACAGACGTCGGGCTTCCAGGACTCGGCCGCCAGGAAGATCTCCCCTTCGCTGTTTTTGCAGTAACTGGGCACACTGTCATTATGTGGAGCGGAGGGCTGCAGAGGTGCGTCTGAAAAAATGAACAGAAGGTCAGCCGGGAGAAGAAGGCCCCCAACTGTGTGACGCAGCGAGTTTCACTGTCTTGCAGAAACACTCTCAGTCACTGTGGCTTTGTGTCCCACATCTCTTAAAAAAAGGTCCTGAAACAGCAACTTTGATTCAGGCAGAATGTTGAATTTTAAAGCCAAACAACGAAAACCACAGAAGATCTGTTGCAGAGATTCTATTAATTGCTTGCACAGTATCCACTCTACCCTTCTTCCTTGGCTTACTAAGATCCTGATATTTGTGGCGGGGGCGGGGGGGTGGATGGTGGTGGTTGAGGACTTGAGTCACAGTGGGTATCAGTCAAACTGGACAATCCTGCTCCTTGCTCTTCCAGTTCCCCCTGCAGCTAGGGGTGGCCATCACCTGCTTGCGGCCAATGGGGCCTGGGGCTAAGGAGGGGATTTCTGGGAAAGCTTTCCCTTTCTTAAAAGAAGAGCAGAAGCAATGTTACTGCCATCCTTCCACATTATTCCTGTCTTGAATACAAGTGTGTTACCTGCAACTGCAATATCCTTATTCCACCTGTTAAGAGAGAGGCCTTGATGTCATCAAGACACTGGACTAATGCTAATAAACACCTGCCTCTGAGTGTCTTGTAATGCATGGAAAAGAACCTCTGCCTGTTTGATAACTGCAGCTGGGCCTTCTCTTGCTTGCAGCTATAATAAGCAGTCCTAAGCAATCAATACCCAGATATTCTCACCGCACCCACCCTCAAACACCTGTATGTAATATTCCAACGTTCAGGCTTTCACATTCGTGGCTGAAAGATGATGGGAAACTAAATCACTGATAAGGATGAGTCCATGGAGAAATCATGTCTGTCTCTGCTGTTTAAAGACAGTGACCAGAGGCTTCCCAGATCTAGTTACCCCTTGACATGGGAAAGGATGTCACCACGAAACCTAGACGTCCCTTTGGGTCCAGTCCTTCACTGAAATTACATGAAAACTGTAACCTCAAGCCGAAAAATGATTGGGACGTAACAGAGAAAAATATGTCAGTGAGGTTCTTCGTTGAGAAACCTCACAATTCACTGATGAAAGTACTTCTAACCACCTTCATGACTCAAGAGTCCATGACGGTCCCATCCAGCAAACGTCTGTGAGACTCACACTTCCTCAGTGGACACAAGGTCACAAGAATGATCACACGCCCCTCTCAGAGTCCACTTCAGGAACTCTGCTATTTTCAACCACGAAACAGAAATACCTGTGACGGAACGCAGTTATCCCAGCGAATCAGCAGCTCTCAGTGACGCCTGCCCTTCCCCCCACCTCGTGGGCACACCCTGTAGCCAACAAATTTGCTCTGACAATGAGGGCCTCTTTGAGGAGCAAGGCTGCTTCATTTTGGGCCCTGTCTGAGGGATGGAAGGAAGTCAGCACAATAAAATGGGCCCCCAGCTTCTCCTTTAACTTGTGTAACCACACCATCTAGTACCAGCCCCGAGGGCAGTCACAACCAAAACACAGCCCTCGGCCCCACTGCTCCGAAGGTGCTCTAGGACCAGTTTCAGGGACGGTTCCACAGACCACATCCAAATGGTCAGCGACTAAGACAGGACTACTTCCTCAGTGACCTCTGTGGGTCATCCACGTCTAGGAATAATTTCTTTTTAAGAGACTGACGTGCAAACATTTGCTTTGGCTGGAAATTAGGACAACTCACACTCCAGTCCTTACTGGGCTCTGCAAATTGCCACGAGGTTTCTGTAAGTTAGGATAGCTTTGCTCTTTCAAGCAGTGTCGGACCCTGTGTCTAAAAATGTTGAAGAGGAAGCAGGGAAGGCATCAAGAACGCTATGAAATGACAGCTGAAATGAGTATCCTAGAAGCCCCCGGAGGATCCCGAGACGTGCTGGTGATGCCGCAGTGAGAGTTGGAGCTCAGATGCGGACATGGTGGAGCTTGCTCCCCCAGGCAGGAGACTCCTCACCAAGTCCTGCCAAGGTTTGGGAACCTTGCCTACTGCTATCCCTTCTTTGGGCCTCTCTTTCTACGTTTCCTGCCCCAGAGATCCCTTCTTCATACCTCTGCTTCCAAATGTTAACCCTTTTACTTTGCTTTTACTGGGTCTCGCGCTGGTGTTCACTCATTCTTTTTATTGCCATTCTGCTCTATTTGACTCTCTCCCTTTTTCACTTTGGTGCAGTCACCTGCAGGGGTGTTCGATCTTCATGAACCCATTTCCTGACCCTGCTGAACACTGGGCCAGAGGAGAGGGCCGCTGAAGGACAGAGCGAATGGCAAGCCTCCTAGGAGACACAATCACCACGAGGGACGCAACTCCGCAGGACCTGCTCTTCCACTGCACATAGGTGTCGCTTTTGGACCACCTTAGAATGCAAGTCTCCTAAGAGCAGAGGTGGTATTTTTCTACAGATGTGTAACATACCATCTGCTGATGCTACTTGTTGACATTTACTGTAATAGAAGAAATTAATGTTTTGCATTTTAAGACTTTTAAATCTTTTTATCACTGTAATACAACTATGAATGGCAAGTTCAGGAAGATCAATTATGGATAGAGTGGTGGCTGATTTTACAATACAGATTTCCAGATATGCTCTTCTTCACCTTTGTAATACTGATGTATAAAACAAAATTCTAACATTTAAGATGAGGGTTATCGCTTCAAGCTCTCTCTCAAATTACGTGTAAGGAAAGGCACCACCACTCAGGTGCACGTTTATGAACGAGAAGTCAAGCCAGGCGCGCAGCGACGGCGCGCCTCCGCCCTGCGCAGATAGAATGTGCGGGGCCTCTGCACATGCGCACTCGCCTTGGGAGCCGGCTCCAAGAACTCGCGCCTTATCATAGCAAGGAGACGCATTTTCAGGCAGCCCATCTTTGGGCCAATCGGAGTCTAGTAAGGGGTCCTGCCAATGAATTTGGGGCGCTGGTCACGGAAAAGTTCCTCCCCCCACCCTCCCTCCTGTAATCACCCTTGTATTTGCCCTCAGATCCTATACAAGTGGTACCAGAGGTACTTGCCACTGTAGTTTAAGCTTCCTGGGTTTTATGTGATCTGAAGTCTTTCCTTTAGGCAATCCTCTCACTTTGTGACTATTAACTTAAATGCAGACTACTGGATTGGACGGCTATCCTTTTGGATTATTTATTGCTCCATAGGACAGGAGTTGCATCTACTTTCATTAACCTGGGGATCCCCATGGCTCCATACAGGCATTCCACAGCATTTGTAAAAGGAATGCCTAAATGGATACAATGTCACGATCACCAGTGGAGTGAGCACTAACGTGGTTTCTACAAGGAAGATGGGAATAGTCAGGGTTATGTATGACCAACACCGAGTCATCAGCAGGGTCTGCACTGGAATCGAATAGTGATAATGACACATATATGGTAGAGGCCAGGTTACACATATCCTAACAATGTGCTACATGTGAACTATTTCCTATACCAGGAAGGATGCTGCACTAATTAAGCTTCTCAGATTAACACGCTCTAATTACACCAAGGACTTTGCACTATGATGGTTGTACCTGGGCAGTGGTGCATGGGGGTAGCAGTGAATGAGTGGCTATTCCTGCAAGTTCACCTGATGCGAATGAAAAAAACTGCCGCTGTGGACTCAGGACGAGTCTGGACATTGACTACGCTGGATGTAACGACAGAACAGTGGATTCTGGCCAGCTGACGAGATAATCCATTGTGAAGAAAACGTATCTAATAAAATGCAAGGATTGTTGTTTTACTGAGTAGAAATGCCCTAAGAATATACATTTAGACGGGAAATGGCTATTGATTTAAATTGAAAAGATAAAAGATTAAACAACAACAAAATAAAACTAGTGACCTGTCAACTTGGTAATTTTATGTATACAAATTAAATATCTTTTGGAAAAAAGTCATACATTCTAGGGTTAATTTGAAGTGCTACTTTAGTTACAAACCAGTAACTTATGTTTAAAACCCTGACAAAATTTGATTGTATTTGTTTCATGACCATACATTTTCCAGCTATGGCCAGATGATCTGAGAATGAGAAAGAAGAAAAACAGTATTACTCTTTGCACATGCAGTGCTAGTCACTTACTTCTTTTGGGTCTTAACTTATTAATCATCACAGGTTTGAGGGGGTGAGTGTGATGTATATTTTAGTGATTCCCCTGTTTAACATTCTCAGAGAATCTTCACCACCCTTTTGTACGTCAAAAAACATTATTGATATTATTTAACAATAACAGCTCTTCCCATGTGTTAAAGTCAAAGGTGACTGTTCACATCAGCAAAATGATCTGGAATAATCTGGTGCAGAAGGACGGTCTCCAGCAGGGTTAAAAAAAATGGCAGAAAGAAACAATCACCTTTTTTTGGTTCAAAAAGTCAACTCAGGTGCAAGGGACACGGAATTCACAAATATGTGGCCCCTAGAGGGGATGAATTTAGAAAGCAGACTGCCACATACTCCTGCCTGGGTTCCTGGTGACTGGCGTTGGGACGCTCCCACACGGGGTTCAACCTGCTGGTCCTGCACAGTGACCAAGCCCGAGCGGCAGCCCTCCTGCCACGTGCACCAGGCCCGGCGCTGGTTACCTGCACACTGTGGGCAGCAGGAGTCCTGGGTACGCGAGGGGTTCTGGCAGAGCAGCGGCGGGCACACCTCGGTCTCACACAGCACCCGCCCGCTGTGGCAGGTGCACTGAGTACAGGAGTCTATGCTCCACGTTTCTCCTTCTACAAAGTACTCTCCGCCAGGCGCGTGGCAAATGGAGGGGCCGCTGAGCTCTGGCTTCTGCACCACGAGATCATCTGAGGAAGGACACAAAATCAGAGCATGAGAAATGGTTCATCGGCAGTCACACCAATGCTCAGAGAACCTGGTGCTGTCTGCTTTAAGGGACAGAGATGAACTGACTGTGACTGTCTCACTCCGCTCTTACCGAGAGAAGAGTGAAGGGAATACTCCATGCACCGAAATAAATGGAAGGCAACAGGAGAAGAGTCAATTTCAGGAAATGAGATTCAAGTGGTTTGAATTTGTCAATAATAGTGAGAGAACACAACAAGAGAACTGAATTACAAGGAGAGAGCTCCTACCTAGAGAAAAGAACCAGAGCCTCTTAGGAGATCTCTGTGAATATGTAGGAACTGTTTAGAATGCAGATTTAAAAAAAAAAAAATTATGTGAATATTTGCTGTGGTCAGTTTCCATGCAAACTGTTCTACATGTATTATTTCATTGATTCTTTACATCAACCTTGCGAGGTAGGTGCTGTTTAACCTATTTCTTACATATGAAGAAACTGCGGGCTCAGTATTAAGGGCAGACAAAGGATTTGAACCCCAGTCTATTTCTGTATCATGGATATGCCTCCAAGTTCAACACAATGTCCAATTGCTCCGTGCTCTATCCTCTCCATTGTCTCTGGGACTCTGAGTACTTTTACTCTTGGAAACATATCCTGCTGTTGAGCAGGCCACACCCCAATCTAGGTCCCCTGCCAGCAAACTGAGCAGGAATGTTTTTGCAGAATCAAGAGCTGGAAAACCCTCACCTGAGAATAAACATTTGTCTGGCGAGAGCATCACGAAGAGAATGCTCAGAGGTGGAGGATGACTATGCTTTCTTTCCCCAGAGGAGAGGCGATCTGGCCTCTTGGTGAGGTGATAATGACAGAGAGGGAATTTAATGTTGACAGTGTCGAGAGGCACTGGGAGTGGCCCTGAAGTTGTGCTGAGGAAGTGAGAAGTATGAAGACGTTAACCAAACGCGTGTAATCCAAATACAACAAGCATTTCAAGGAGGTGTTGACAGTGGCGAGCCGTGCCGAGCAGCAGTCTGGAGACATCTCGGCGAGCGTGGGCTGGGCGCTGGGCGGAGATCGGGCCCCAGGAGAACCACCCTGTCTGTGCAGACGCCCGGAGCGGAAATCGCCCGAGGGCTCCCAGGCTGTCATTGTCAAGGGGTGGCCAGCACAAGAGTCAACAGTGATGACATGCAGTGGGGTGGGCCGATCTCCAGTCAAGGAGGTGACTTTCCACACAGCTGCATTTCAGGGGAACTTGTAAGACCGCATCTCTGACCGAGCGGGCATGTAACAGAAAACGGACAGCAGCCAATGCTTATATCCATGAGCCCCTGCACCAAGGCTTCCAGTGCATGAGGAAAGTAGAGAGGAAGGAAAAAGGAAAACTGAGCTGGGGCGAGATGACAAAAGTGCCTGTCTTGTGGTTTACAGAGAAAGTAAACATTGTTCCAAAGAGTATGGAACAACTAATGTCGGAAGAAGACTCCCTTACTCCTTTCAAAAGGACGCGGGGAAGGTAGATGTAATCTGCCCGTCTAAAGGCTGGCGTGCAGAGAAGTGGTCAGAAGGAAAGTGATGCTTGCCGGTCTCTCTGCTAACAATTCCCTCAGCTCTGTGTGTGTGCTCTGTACCTCGAGGCAAAGCATGAGAGTGGCCAGAGAGATGGAGCTAAAGGAGGTGAGGCAGAGTGTGAGAAAGAGAGGGAAAAAACTAAAAAATAGTATCATTTGGTAAATCTCCCATCAGAAGAGTTTAGGAGCTGCTTGCTTAACTCGGGGGGAAAAAACAAACCCAAAATCCAGCTGATTCTTGAATGGAAGAGGGGAGAAAATATTCCTTAAGGCAAGAGTCCATGAATGCAACTGTTCTAAGGTCTCTAGTCAGAAGAATCCATATGTGGCAATCCAGTTAAATAAAGATATTTGGAGAAAATATGCCTACGCATCCATACACAGGGGTGGGCAAAAATAAGCTTACAGTTTTGAGTCTGTCAGCGTTCATCCTTATATTTTTGTTACTCACTGTATTTTTTATTTGTATTATGCATATTTTTAGCCCACTCCTGTAGAGCAATGTACAACATATGTTTTCATACATGCACCCACAATAACACGGCAATAATTTGGTGTGTGAGTGCATTTGTACTTACCACATCTCTGCAATACAGAAAACTACCTCTTGCTCCACTAACCCTCAGTTCCTCAGCCCACCACCTGCTCTCAGAACATCTCTGCATTGCCACCAGCCTGACCCCGTCTTCAACGACGGCGTGTTCAGCAACGACCCAGGTGCGGCCCGCACTCCACGACACACTCATGCCTCCAGCAAAAGCAAGGGGTCCCCACTGGAATACATTTATCCTTCCCCAAAGTGAACACAGAGTCTTGTCTCATCAAATTGCTCATTTGGCTTCTGCTGCAGTGGGTACGAGTGGTTGCTCATCTTTAACTAGCAAAACGTGTACAAGGAAATTGTTTCGATGCAGAGCACATCTGCTCGAACGATGGGACGAAACAGAACACAGCGCCCCCTGTGGCCTGGTCCTTTACGGGGGCCCATGAGGGCTGCCCATCACTTGGAGGATCCCGTAGTCGCAAGGTGTGTAGAATTGCAGAGCTGGAAGAGATGTCCAGTGTCCCCCCCCCCACCCCCTCAGTTCTCAACTGCGTCCACTACAGAAGTGGACTTCTCCACAGGGAGATACAGGACCAGGGCGGACCGGGGGAAAGTAATCATGACTCTAAATTAATCTGACAAGTCCATTTCAACTTTAAAAGAAATCTGATGTAAGAATGGGAGACTTCCTTCTCCCTAGCCTTCCAGCAGACATACTATCTGGTAAAAAAAGACTTCATCTTTGTTTGCCAAATGAAAAATGGCTTAAGGGTATTTTTCCCCAACTCAAAGTGGCCTGCACAGAGGAAGGAGTAATGGATATAAACTATGTTGAGCTCTTTGGATGCAAGGCACTAGATGAGGTATTGTAACAACACTGCTACCAACAACTCCAAGTCAGACCCCCATGAGTTCTATCTGTTCTGCCCTCCTGGGAACTCATCTTGATTACCATTATTATGATTTTAAATGTTTTGGATGTTTAGTCACTTTCAATTTTCCTATTTGGCAAGAACGCCACATATCCATTAATTTAAAAAAGAGCAATAGCTACAGACTTCAATAATTCTCTCCATCACCAAGACTGCTTTATAAATAACAAGATTTTATGGAATAAAATGAACACCAATCTCTCAATTAGCTACGACGTTCAGCCTTACTACACTCTCCATACAATAGAGAGATGGAATTTAAGTACCTGTGCTCACAAACCTTTACAGAAATGTAGTTCAGAGACCAATATAACTGAAGACACCTTTCCAAAATAAGGCGTGCACTGTTAAGAGCTTTAGAATTTTCTTTGGTGGTCGGCTAACCATTTATAGCACTCGGGTGACTCTGCGGCTGTGGTTGACAAAAAACCACGGAGAACTGAAATGTGTTCCATTTGTCCCCCTGTATCCTCCCCCCACCCCGCCCCGCCCAGAGCCACAGACGGATGCGACCCTGCTAGGCGGAAATCACATGCTCAGGGAGTGCACACGGCGGCGGCCAGCTTTTACCTGAACAGGAGGGGCAGCACTGTCCCGGACGAATGGTGGGGTTGCTGCAGGCAGGCACCGGGCAGGTGATCAGGGCACACATTTCCCGTCCGTTGTGACAGTAGCACTCCCGGCACCCGTCATGCCAGCTTTCCTGGTTTTTGTGAGGATAGCCGTCCATGGACAGGCAGGTGCCCGACAGGACGGGCGGCTTGGTTGGCGCGGGGACGTCTGCACAGACAGAAGGCAACCCTGGTGAAGGTGCAGCTGCTGCACGGGAGGAGCACCCGCCGCGTCCTCACAGGCCACGCTACCCAGCCACCCAAAGGCACGTCTACGAAGGACAGTGCACGCACGGGAACAATGTAAGTTCGTATGCTCTCAGTTTTGGGGGGAAAAACTAGAAACCCCCCCCGCAAATGTTTTTCTCTATTGGTGGGATTACAGTTGAGGTTTACTCCTTTCACTCAACTTTCTCATTTTTATACAATAAACAAGCACTGATCCCACAGCAAATGCTACCCGTATGTTTCACACCTGCAGAATAATCTCTCCAGAAGTCACCCGGGGGCAGACCCTGGGCCCTGCCAACTAACGCAGTTTTGTCCCCCAGAACAATGAAAGCGGTGACTGGACTTTTGTTTCTCTGACCCCTTAACACACCATTCAGGTGACAACCGTCCAACTTTGAAAAAACACAGAATAAACTTCAGGGATCTCTTATGTCTTCATCTGTGGATCCTGCTGCCGACTAAAACACAGGGGGGCGGGCGGGCTGGCTGGAGCTGGGTGACGGACAGGGTGCATGCTCCTGCGGCGTCAGGACTGTCCCTGAGTGGGAGGGAAGCCCCAGACGAGAGGTGCACTGGGGTTCACGCCTACACACAACAAGAGGCTGGCCTGTGCTCACTGAGCTGAAGGCAAAATTCTCATGGAAACAGTGTTACCAGTAAATACATGAGCAGACTGCTCAGCCACAGCCAGCTCTGGGGTTTTGAAAAGGGATCTTTGCTCTATCAATTGTAGCCATCCACTGGGGACAGAAGGGGACTAAGGAGGTCAGGATAAAGGTGCTGGAGGCTAAAGTTCCCGAGACAAGCAAGACTGAAGAGCTAAGCAGTGATTAATTTGGTCAATGTGCTTGTCAGTTACAGACTTACCGTAAATTCTATTGTGAGCTTTTATCCTATTAAGAGAGGGAAAAGGGTGGTCCCCCAGAGACGGACACTGGTGTCAGAGTAGACAGCAATCACTGAAATTGTGTCATTTACCTAATGTCCTTCTGTTCTCTGTGGCTGGGCCCCTGGCTGCTCTGGGGGTGGGGAGAGGGTCACGACTTCACACTTACCTCTGCACGGCAGCTCTGGGCACTTCCTACAGCGACAGATGTCACAGCCGTGCTTATTCTTCCTGGGTAATTAAAATTTTGTCAGAGGTCAGAAAAATCCAAAAGTCTCAAATGATGCCCAAGCACTCAGACCTAGGATCACTGAAGTGGTATTGTTACTAAGCAGAATGACTTGACTTTTGCTCTCAAACCCCCCCGGGGTGATGTGTAATTAGCTCCCTGTGGCCACGACCCCCCTCCATCCATGGCCAAGGCTTAGAGTCGCTCCTGTGCTTCTGGGATGTAAATGTCAGAATCCCAGGAACAGGGCTGGTGGATTTAATTAGGAAAAGTGGTCCCACAATATAACAGGATGGAGGTACCACTCCATGAACAGGATGGTGATGGCTATATTGGTGGTCCGTGCTGGAGGCCAGCACTAGGGACAAAGGTCCTGCTTCTGTATGGGCCACAAGCTTCCTCCGGTGACCATGTCCTCTGAGAAATCTCAGTGAAATGTTAACGAGACGTCTACTGAAACTTCTAGGAGGCGGAAGGAGTTAAGGACCCACAGAGCTGGGAACCTGACACAAACGCTGGTAAGGAATAAAAGCCTCGAGGGGCTCCGCAGTCCACGCCCAGCGGCTGCTTCATCACTCGGAAAAGAGCAACAGCGGAGACAGGCCCCCTCGCGGCTGGGAGAGAGGCCCGGCGGGGGCACAGGGAAGAAAGGCTGGCTAAACTTTTCTTCCTTTAGGAGCCAGAGTGCCTGCGTTCTGTGCTGACTGGAAAGATGATTTTAAATAAATAAGTATACGTTTATAAATTAAGTGGAGATTTTCTGGACAAAAAAATTCTTACCCATACTTTTTTTTTTTCCTGAAAAAGAGGACACTGCCCATTACAAAAGGAGCTCGTCCTTTCCTTTG
The DNA here is from genome assembly GCA_004026765.1 of Micronycteris hirsuta. Lineage (NCBI taxonomy): Eukaryota > Metazoa > Chordata > Mammalia > Chiroptera > Phyllostomidae > Micronycteris > Micronycteris hirsuta. Next base: position 2,727 of record PVJI01015011.1, on the reverse strand, counting down.
TTTTCCGCCCACTGGCCGCAGCGCTGGGCCCTCTCAGACTCCACACTTCCTCTCTGGGAGGAGTTCCTCTAGTACCCTCAGGCTTCACCTTCCCCATTAACCTAAGTGGCCATAGTGTGTTCGACTGAAAAAATAGAAAGTCCCTGTTCTTTCACATCTTGGGCAAAATTAAGAGGCTCTGGAAGAAGACACCCTATGGGAAACCCTTGGTCCACCACTTGGGTTAACACTGCTCAAGAGACCGACTATGATTTGCTAGGTGAAAGGGTCTACTTGTTTATTTTAACACAATAAGAACGAGGAATTAAGTAAATTAACACATTAAGCGTGGAGCCGATTTTGCTGGGCTTTCCGTTCAGGTGGCGGGCCAGCGACCACTCGACGGGTGTTGAGTTAGAGTATAAACAGATGCACAGTGGTGCAGCCAACGCAAAACTTCATTAAAATTACAACATTTATTTTTTAACCTTGATACTGCCGGTCCCACGCACCGATGTCGCCCAAATGAAAAGTTCACTGTCAGTCCCCAGGGACTGATGCCGTGCTTAATGTGTTAATCACAGTCATGTCTTATACTCTGTGATTTGCAAGACCTATCAAGGCTTTAACTGATTTGTTTGTTCACTCACTTATTCATCCATGCACGCACTGCGCCCTCCCGCCCTTCTGGAAGCATCTGCCTACAGGAATGATCTACTTGGCAGGTGGGTACAAGGAGCACCACTGGCTGCCTTCATCCTCACACTCCCACGTGGTGTCTCGCCAAGATTTCTCCTCCAGATGCTGTCCTAGCTAATGCAGCTAGAAAGGCAGCTACTGTTCTAGCTAATTCGGTACTCATTGCTCCACTGTGGTCAACCTGGTCCTCCCTGAGTGTGCTTACTGACAGGAATACAAAGTGACATCTGCAATCCTCTACAACAGTGGTCGTAACCCTGTTGGCACCAGTGACTGGTTTTGTGGAAGGCGATTTTTCCATGGGTGGGGGGAGGGAGAAACAGGAGGCAGAGCTCAGGCAGTAAGCGAAGCTTTGCTCCACCTGCTGACCTCCTGCTGTGCGGCCTGGTTCCTAAGAGGCCACTGACTGGCCCAGGGGCTGGGGACCCCTGCTCTAAGAGATTTCTCAACTGAGATGAAGACTGGACTTGAATGCAGCCCTGATTCCAAACTGTCACAATACTGCGGCAGGTAGTTGTAGCTACCGTTATGATAATAATGATTTATTCTACATTAGCAGTCAAGCTAAGAAATACCTATTTATTACTGGCATAATATTCATGTTTTAGGATTAAGACCAATGATTTATGTGGGAAATGATTTCAAGATTAATGTTCCCAATTTATGCAATTGAAATTAAGATACTCCACTCCCTTGCTACACCAGGATTTCCAAGAAGAATAAAAATGATGACTTTAATAAGACAGACAGTGTATGATGGCCCTACATCCCTTACTATTATTATTAGTGCTATATAAATATGTCAGATTGAAAAGGCAGAAAGACTAAAATGGAAGGGAACCAAGGAAGGCAGGATAAAATATTATTCTTCCAGGTACTTTTTTAAGGGACCAACTCGATATAAAGGCAGAGACAGAAGCTAATACAGACACTGGAGAACAAATGTGAAGTGTCTTCAAGTGTCTGTTCCCTGCTGTACCGCCCCCCACCCCAGAATAATCTGATTTTGGCATATGGGGTTTGACTCAATCAAGAGTATTTAAAAACACAAATTGTGGTCCTTATCTTCACAAAATCTAGTGCTACATAAAGAGAAAAACTATTATGAACCGTAGACTGGTACCAAGGCAAGATATGAAGGCATGGCAGGTAAGAATACTCGGTACTGCAAATGCGTTCCTATCAACTGATCTTAAGAGTGGATTCAGTAAGTTGTTACAAAACAGTCCCCGGGCAGCTGTGAAAGGACACCACCTTCACAGAACTGGGGTGTGCAATTCCATTCCCCCTGCGGTGTCCAAGGGCCCTGCTCTGGAGAAGTGCCACGGAACAGGCCCCAAGGGCAGAGTCTCAGCCAGGCTCCAGCCCATCCTCCCAACAGAGAAGAGTAAAACTTGACTCCATCTGGGCAGCCACCATCCCATCCCTCCTTCCTCGGTCCCCCGACAAAACACACACAGATTTTCTGGATGCAGCACATCACTGGTTCATTCACAAAGACACAAAACAGCTAAGACAGACCGGTACGGACGTTTCACCAAGTCACAGACAAGTAAGAACAGATCTCCGAATGCAGAAATACGTACTGGTATCCAAACGGACAGTCCTTGTCACAGTCTGTGAATCTGAACCTGCACTTCTTGGGCCGGGGGCGGCACTCACAGATCTCGCAGCTGTGGGCGTCCGTGAGGAACCCGAAGGGGCAGTCCAATGCACAGCCTCGCTTGCGGCCCCCGCACAGCTCCTCCCCTGTGAAGACACACACAGCATGGGCCTCGTGGAGCGGAACTGGACAGAACGCAGCAACACTTCGCGCCTTCCCGTCCCCCACACTGTGCATTTCTCAGCTCCGCCACAGCATTAGGAGTGATGGAAATGTACAGCTTATGCTCTTTCATGGTTATCACAACATAACTCCATGTTTTGGTATTAATATACAAAATAAAGTCCAACTCTGAGAACTAGATTTCTGAAGTACCTATTTTTTTATTGTTGCCCATTTACGGTTTCTCAATTTGCCCCCAATTGCTCTGCCCTGATCCACCCAAC